>JAMKCH010031920.1:0-97003 GCA_023653785.1 Ophioderma brevispina | reverse complement strand
TATTGAGGTAAGGTAAGCAAATTAATTGAATAGACTTACACCATTTGTCGTGCAGTAAATACAGGTTTGTCAACGCGGGGGAGGTCTTGCACCCGTTAACACTTAAGTGACCAAGGGGTTTCAATCCCGTTGGTGCCCAAGGGGGGGGGGGGGGGTCCATGGGACCCCCCCCCTAAGGAAACCACTTTCCCGAGGGAATTTTTGCACGAAATTGATACCACATGTGAAGGGTCATAAGACAACCCCAAATCAGCAATAAAAAATGATTTGTTTTCAAAACACGCGAAAAATGGGGAAAAAACGGAAAATTCAAATGAGCCTTGCCCTTACATCAAACTTTTTGAAAACTTATTTTATGTTGATATCTACTCTAGAAGAACCAAATTACATATATTTAACAAAAAAACTTGAAGTTTTAGGAATCCTGTATTTTTAACGGGTGTTGCAAAATACACATCATTTTCCCATAGACTTTGTACAGTAATGGTTTAGCAACGTCCACAATGAAATTGTTTGTTTTCAGCAATAAAGGGTTAATTATTTTTAATGTTACTATTGTTTACTTATATGTATGTGTGAACATATATCAGCAAAAAAAAATTTGCTTTGGTTCTTTGATTTTTTTAAATATTCTCAGACGACTTCCGTTAGTGCCCAAGGGGGGTCCATGGGACCCCACTAATTAACTCATTAACGGCTTGGCCGATTTTAATTTTTTTGGTATGAAAAGAAGCGCATTTAAAAGTCAGACAATTACAAAAAAACTCGGCGCAAAAACCCACGCGTAAAGCGGCCAGCGCGAAAACAAATTTGGAGGGTCCCTAAGACCCCCCCCCGGTCACTTAAGTGTTAATATTCCAAATGGATATCAAGAAATAGTTACAGAAACCAAGTAGACAATCTTACATACACAAACATGCCAAGCAAGACACATTTTGCTCCGTGACATGGTTAGAAGGAAACGGAGAAGGTGAAATTTATTTCGGGTTTCAAGAATAAAATCCATCACCTTAAATTGTTTTTGTTCTAACTGTTGTATCCATGCCACCGTTGGTGCTAATATGTAATCTACTTTCAATACATGGTGGATTTATAAAAGCATACGCTTGTAAGTGAGCAGAGAAAGCACTATTTCTTTGCTTAAATAACGAACCATTGATAGACAAAATTAATTGCCGGTGCTGTAGATGTAGATTTGTTAGTACTTCTGACATTGACCTCAATCTGGATTTAATTTGGAGCTGTACTCTATTATAATAAAATTAATTAAACTGCATACCAAGAAAACTGTTGTGTTAGAGAGAACAAAATATATACGTTACCTGGACAAAACAGTAGGCACACACCGACTCCAACAGCAATAATAGGAACGATGACATTTCCCATAGTGGTGACTTTGTTGCCAGTTAAACTGTCTCCCTTATCTTCAAATCAAAGAAATACCATTAAAAAGGTCAAAATTTCATTTCTTTTGGTGCTATTGATTTTACGCATGAGAGCGGCCCTTACTGAAATAGAATTGTCCTGTAAATCCCAGTTGTGCGAATCTGACCCGGGTTTTATTAACTGAAAAATAAAGATACATTTACATGGGCAGAATAATATACTAGACTACACGCGCCAAAGAAATTTTACCGACGGTAACTTACCTGTTCAGTATGACATGTTCACAGTAGAGAAACAAGTCAGAAGCGTAGGCAACTTTACTGCTTCTTTACGATTGACACAAAGCACAACCATTATATAGCACATTGCCAAATATAGGGAAATACCACTGAGATAATATTGTACGGTTCTTCGTGACAGTTGATAGCCGTTGCTTATTGAACCGTGTAAATAAGTAATGGGAATGTCAATTGGAATTTAAACCACTCAGGATTAAGTGAAGATTCACCAATATCTTCACTAACCAAAAACTATGCGAATTATTACCTTTCCCTCGTTTTACTGACATTATTGTGAAACAACATATAGTTGACCAAACGAATTTTACTTGAAGTGAATCTTAAACTTTAGATTTTAAAACAAATGGTGCATTTTGACCAATAAAATTGGAAGGTAAAATAAGGGTGGTGGGTTCACGATACAATTGATACTTGCATAAATCGTAAAGTCGTCTATAACGTGTATGTGTTGGTTTGTGGAAGTGGGCCGCTGCGTGTATTTGTGCGTATGTGTGAGTGTGGGAGGGGTGTGTGTATGTGGATAGGTTTTGCTTTACGAACGAGCACCCCAAAAAAACTCTTTCGAACAATAGTTCTCGGAAGGTTTTTAATAATTCTCGTATGTTTTTCCATTGTGTCTTATTCCGTCCGTTCTCGAAAGTATAGGAAAACAAGTTGTGAGTACGTGTGTGCGCGCGAGTGTATTTGCGCTCGAATGTGTGTATTCGCGCGCGCGCGAGTGTATTTGTGTATGTGAGTGTCTGTGTATTTGTATGGCATATACTTCCAAGGATATAACACAGAAGTCAAATTCTTTCGAACATGTCGAACGAAGGTCCTCGGACGTAGAACAATAGGATTTAATTCCGTGTTGACTTTTTTTCCAAGGACGCCGTTCCTTTGAAGTACTCGGATGTGTAAGCCATACAAAACTCTGATTGTTTCTAATATTGTGGGGGCGTGAATCTCAGGACTCTACCAAACTAACCTTTTTCAACTTCCTAAAGGTGCAACGACAGATTTCAAATGACCCATTTCACACGACGTCACTATATCACCCTCAGACGGATGGGTTGTTCGAAAGGTTCAAAGGCACACTGAAGTCCATGATTAGGAACTTGTTTGCTTAGAAAGAGGTTCTAGAGGAGTCAACAATGTTTTCCCTCTTTGAGTTATTGTACAGGTGGAACGTGAGGCGCCCTTGAAATAATGAAAGAAATGTGGAAAGGTTCAGGTTAATGTCCTTCTCCTTTTCCTTTTGTTGCATTTCCATTTCTTTTTGTTGCATTTCTATTTTTTCCCAATTCTAATTCTAACTCTTTTTGAATTTCACGCTCTTTCACCTTGATGGCATCACTAGTGTCTTGTTCCAGAAACTCTTCTATTTTATGAATTATCCCAAAAGTCCTCCTGGACACATTTTTCAAAATATTTTTGATGATCTGTTTTCTCATAGCATGCTTTGCTTGGCTAATTTCATTACCTCAGGCTTTCTCAGCTTATCAAACTTCTCCCAAGATATTTGCCGAATAAACTCTTCTGGATTGAACTCCACTCTCTACAACACAATTTTAATAGTACAAGTAGTACATGTAATACACACAAACTTTTGTATGCCAAAAATATGCACAATGTTTACAATGTATTCTGAAAAAAATAAGGCTCAATTCAATTCCCGATGACGAGCCCCCACTTTCTGTTACAACGTCTCGTGGACGTCAAAGGTACCATTTAAACACAAACAAATGAGCCTTGTGCACACGTGATCTGGATTTCAAAATATAACACTGCTTTAATGATTTTAATAAGATTGGTTCAAGAATTTGGAATGTCCAAAGCACAATTACAAGTCAATAATAATACACCCAATGTTACAACTTTAATGCCTTACATAAAAGTCCTTTCAGATGTGACGACCAATGTCCACAATTAAAAGAAGCGTTGCAGTTCAACGATGATATGTCATCACAGTGAGGCTCCAAATGACACTATGCAGTTCTCATGAAATCCACAATATAGTCCATGGGAATCTTCTCGGTCCTGAAGATAACTTTGACCAGCAGTTCGAGATGACGGGGTTGTCCCTCGACGACACTAATATTCCACAGTATATCAGTCCGAGATATAATCGCCACGATTTCTATCTGTCCAAACTTTGGAATCCTATTTTGATTCCCGGGGGGCCACTCATGTGTAAATGTTGTAAGCACGCGCGTGAATTGACTTTCAAAAATGACCCTAAGCTAGGATTCCGAAACTTCTTCAAACCGACCCTAAACAAGGATTTTACCCAAGCAAAGGTACCCTAAACGAGGATTCGGATGAAATATATACCCAAAACAAGGATTTCACCCAAGCAAAGATACCCTAAGCGAGGACTCGGATGAAATAGGCCTATATACCAAAAACAAGGATTGATAATGCTCAAACACCCTAAATGAGGACTTGATATTACTGAAAATATGCAAATGAGCTCATTAATATGCACAAATAGAGATGACACAGTGCATGGTATTACTTGAATCCAACAATACCCACATAAGTTTTGTCAAATTTGGACATTGGGATCTTGTAGACGTTCACCTTTATAGTAATAAACCAATCAGCAAATATGCAAATGCGCTCATTAATGTGCACAAATATGATGACACAGTACATGGGTATTACTTGCATGCACCACTACCTACATTCCAAGTTTTGTCAAATTCAGATATTGGGATTTGATAGAAGTTCACCTTTTTTTTTTTTTTTTTTTTTTTTTGTCCTGAAGATAACTTTGACCAGCAGTTCGAGATGACGGGGTTGTCCCTCGACGACACTAATATTCCACAGTATATCAGTCCGAGATATAATCGCCACGATTTCTATCTGTCCAAACTTTGGAATCCTATTTTGATTCTCAGCACCTTTGGCTTTAAACACGACAGCGTAATAGTTACAGCTTTTCGCTCACGTGGTGTCTAAAGTATAAACCCTCATGCCACTAAGTACATCACCAATGTACCATTTTCTGGAGATTTAATTTAACTACTGGCATTGAGTCTTTCCAGTGAGTACTATTTATCATCTCACAGCTAGATTCCCCTATCTCTAATAATAATCAGTACAGCAGCATCATGTATAAACATAGCCTACCACTGACCAATTGGAACTCACATAAATGACATCATCTGCATTGCATCATTTTACATTCATGACGTCGTGGGAAACCACCTAATTTTGCAATCTCTTTTGATCTCAGGCCATAAACAACTTGACTCATTTTCTAAATTTAGCATTTTGGAGAATTCCGTTCACCTCCTACACAATCTCTCTAGTTAATAATCCATTTTTTCTTCTACATCATAAACAAAGCACTGGTAAAATTGAGAAATAAATAATATTTTAATCACAAAATGGAGGCTAATATAAGATCTATATTAACCATATCAACACTTACCTGGACAAGATCTTCCTACTTTCGTTGGTGGACGGGGTCCATATTTCCCGAAGGAATTTTTGCACGGAATTTATACCACACATGCAGAGCCATAAGACAATAACAATTAAGCAATAAAATTAGAATTCTACAAAGATACCTTGAAATTGGGGGCAAACATTATTTTCAAATTTGGAACACAAATGAATACGGCCCCATAAGGTCCAATCTATACAGAATATAAATGATGTCATTTTTAATATGTCATATTTTTGGTAGGTGGTATTGTCTGCCGTGTGACTTTTTCGTTGGTTTGTACATTCAAAGGTGTAACGAAAGATTTCACATAACAGGTGTCCCTAAAATGTGAAATATCTGATTTTTGCACTATCAAAAAATCCCCATCTGAAAGCATTAAGCTGAGATTATTTCTTTGGGACAAAAAATGTAAAATTTCTAATTTCCTATAGAAGCAAACAAACTATAGGAGGCTCACGCATCACACTGCACACAAACTAGAACAGTTAAGAAACTTCACACTGCTGGTATCTTCCTAGACCTTAGCAAGGCCTTCGATACCATCAATCACGATATACTTCTCAATAAATTATCGAAATAATTATGTAACATGAAGAATTCTTAAACTTCTACCACACCACAACATAAATTGATAGTCAGTGAAAAATTCACTGACCATCCAGAATTTGAACCCGGGACCTTCGGTTCACTAGTACGATGCCCTATACTAAGCTAATGGGTCAGATGGAGAAGAGCAGTGATGTTATATCTACCGGCCTTCAGTCCAATCCTGTTCCTCTACATATCTTCTAACCAAGAAGCGTGGATGTAATTTTAGAGGAATATAATCATTATGGAAACCAATTTCGTAATCTATATTAATGTGAAGAAATAAGCTCAAACATGTGGGTAATTAACATAACATGAAGAATTCTTAAACTTCTACCACACCACAATATAAATTGACAGTCAGTGAAAAATTCACTGACCATCCAGAATTTGAACCTGGCACCTTCGGTTCACTAGTACGATGCTCTACCAACTGAGCTAATGTGTCAGATGGAGAAGACTGAAGGCCTATAGATGTAACATCACTGCTCTTACCTGACCCTAATAATTCTAACGATTCTCTGTTCTTGCTTCAAAAACGAGTTATCAGGTCATGTACCAACTCCCTCTGGCTAGCACACACTGATCCTCTATTTTCTACTCTAAAGACCCTAAAAATACATGATATTTATAAATTCCAGCTTGCTATCTTCATATACCAGCATCATAACAACCTTTTACCAAACAACCTCATTGATGATACATTCTTTAATATGGCCTATCCCGTTCATGATTATGAAACAAGGAATGTTAACACCCAATTCATTAAACCTACTAAAACCGTGCTTGCTGGTAACACGTCTGCATCACAAGGCCCATTATACTTTGGAATAATATTCCTACCCCTATAAAAACATCCTTCTCCATTGCTTTATTTAAAGGAATATGTCATTATTCTGAATTTTGGTATGGAGTGAAAGTTAAGTAGCGTAGATTACATATAAATCAAAATAAGTTGAAAATTGTCCACATTTGTTGAGTATTTTGCCCTTTTATTTCATCGCCACCACAATACTTACTCGACAACGATTTCCGACAAATCCACATCGCAGGCAAATGGTGAAGTCAAAGTGATTACCATCCATAATTTACGTTCGTTGTGACCGTCATATCACAGTGTTGCCACTTCAATAATAATTGAACACAACAATAAAAAAATAAGTCATTTGTACTTTTTTTTTCTATTTATTTATTACTTTCATTAAATCCATCAATATTACAGTGTCAGCAATAACAATCGAGTCAACACATGTTTTGGGGCATACTTTGGAACGTCACGAGTTGGGGCGCTTTTGATCAATGAAGCCGTGGCAAAAAATCCGCCCGTTTTTTCGTATTCAAAAAGCAAATATTAAATGCCTCTATTTTTGGGTTAATGTTTTACATCAAATTGTATTATTTTTTTTCGAAATTCGTGATTAGTACATTTTTTTTGATGTACGCCCCACTGACGCTTGACAAAATCTTTGACATATTTCCTTTAAAGCAAAGTTGAAGACATATTTTATTGGCCGTTATTCCTCTTGATTCTGAAAATGGTAAGATATCAATTTTGGTCACTATCACTATTCCGCGTTTTTGCGTGGTCGGATTACTGTCTCTGTCCTGTTTCGTCTTGTACCTGTTTCTGTCTTGTTTGTCTGGTTATGTTTTTTTTTAATTCGTCGTCATCCTTTGTCTCTGTTATGTTTTTGCTCTTGTTATTTTATGTTTGTATATTATTATGTTTTATGTAACATTATAAGAGGTCACTACACACTCACGCTCCGCGTTTAGTAGTGACCTCGTCAATCGCCAATCATATTATTTGATTTACATATTGATTTGTTTTACATAAATTGCAAATTATATATATTTGAAGTGGTATAACTGTTCACATTATCATTGTTATATTATTATGTATAACCATGTATAACCGGTAATTTGTTATTCTATATTATCACTTCTCTTTCAACATTATCATTCTATTTGTATATACAATAATTACTGTTATAATTGATTGAATGATTGATTGACAAATAAAATCTGAAATCTTAATATATACTTTCAAAGATCTGAGCGCGCACACTTAATTACGATAACGTCAAAAATCCCTTAACCCTCCTCCAACCAAACGTTTTTCTTCTACGTCCACGACCAAGAGGGGGGGGGGGGGGTACCACCCCCTGTTTTTCGTAATTAAGGGAAAAACATTATCTTGTTTGGTATCAGTGTATAGTGACATTATGTCCATTTCAAGTTTTAACAGTATGACGTGATATTGACGTCATAAATGAGAGCTTATTTATAACGTTATTTGTAAGCAAGGGATTTTCGACCATTTTGCCATTCCTGCCAACATTCCTGCAAGCAATGATGGGTGCCAAGCAAGCATACACATGTCAAATATTGTCAGCATTTGCTGGCACTAGCATCATACGTAAAAAGCAACATTTTTGGCATTTCACACAGTAGGGTATAGGAAGGTGGCAACCGCCGCCTCCCCGACCTTCCGACTTTGACATGACAACCTGACCTTCCTGAAGGTGGTACCTGCAATTTTATTCGCTAAAATGACCGCAAGCGACAGGGGATCATCCGTTAGGGGGTAACCACCCCCGGTCGGACAAGGGTTAAGTCCTTTACCAAGGACGCGCATGACCATGCATTGGCGTTGATTTCATTTTGAAATTGGGGGATGAAACATATTTTGCTGACAAGATATGTTACTAGAACATAGGCTTAAGCGTGCAGAGCGCGCTTAAAAGTGGCCGTTTAGAATCAAAAATCGTTAAATATGATTCAAATTAGAACCAAATGCTCTTTTTAAACAAATATGGTAAAATATGAGGCTATTTTGGTCAAAAACACATGCACGGGCGTCAACTTTGGGGGATGAAAGTAGAGACCCTCCACCAACCAAATATCGAGGTATATCCCCTCACTCCCCACCCCCACCACCCCGGTATTTACGCCTATACGCATGACGCGTAATTTTGTTGACGATTGGAGTGGTAAACTGTCTTAAATTTCGGGTTTTTTGGTTTTGCCGTGGCGAGGGGCGTACGCTCCTTTTGTAAACCCCTGGATCCGCCGCTGTGTACCAAACCATATTGCTTGCTTTTTCATTTGTAGTTGTTTTCTCTGTCATTTTTCTCTTTCTGATTTTGTCTTTGTCTTCTTCGTTTTCCTCTGCTTTCTTTTCATTTTCTCTCCCCGTCTCTATCTTCCTTTCTTTCCCCTTTTTTCTTTCGTTTTCGTTTTTTGGGGGGGGGGGGGTGGCGCCCCTTTTGCACCCCCTGGATCCCCCACTAAGTTGTCGTGTAATCATTCTTTTTTAATCATGTACAGTAAAGAGACTGCAGACACAAACACACAAGGTCAAATTCATGATGCTTACTCGCAACTACAGCGGTTATTTTATAAATAAGTATGAGGGCCACGTATCATGAAATAGAACACAAATACACATTGGGGATCGAATACACGATAAACGCGGTAAACTTAATACAAAAGCTAACTTTAACAAGCATCGACACACCTCTAGAAGGAATGAACTTCTACATCTCCATGCGAATCGAACTCAAGACCTGGCGTTCATTACTCGGACGCTCGATCCACCGGCTGAGATAAACATACCTCAAAGCTGGTACCTGTTATGTTGACCAATTGGGGTCTACAGTACGACCAAAAACCAGAGCTGAAGAATCTAGACAGGAGATCAAATTAATATTCCCATTCGCAACCTAAATACAAAAAACTACAGTGGGTATGAATTTTGACAATTTAAGGAATTTAAAACTGATATTTACCTTTTGGCACATAACTCCAAACTCTAAATTCTGACCTTTAACACTCTTTATCCCGGTAATTCAATTTATGTGTATGTCAACCACATTTGAGTATTGTTCTTATCTTATTCTGACCCCATGATGACCCTTGAAGGATTGCGCAAGGTCAAGGCTCCCTTTCCGAAGATAATTTTTCCTGGTCGTGGTTTGCTACACTGCCGAAGTTCATGCTTATACGTCAGAAGAAGACCCCGGGTCAAACGCACGTTAACCCATCAGTATGGAACGCTAAGTTGACACTCACACCCTGGGGGGTGGGGGGCAGCAGCGCAATACACCATCACGGAAGATGATTAGAAATCAAAGAAACACACAACCTGCTCCTTGGCTTTTCACATTCTTCATTTGTGTATCTACGGTAACGGGGGTTTATCCTTCGTGTACAACTGCAGGAATTAGCCTAGCATGGAATCTTCAATTAACGGATCAAAGCATTTAGTACATGGGGAATGTCATGGATTTTTTGGTTTCGGTTTTTTCATATACAATCTTGCAACCAAAGTTTTTCTTAAACAAATTTTATGTAAATCCGAATAATCATGGTTGTCATTTTTTAAAAAACTGTGTTCTTGGTGTTTTTTTTGTGCGGTTTTGGGGTTTTTAAAAATATTGTTTTTACGTTATTTTCACATTTTAAAGCCTATAACCTCACTTTCTGCTGTATGTTTCTTTTATGAACCTTTAATATTATTTCTACATGTACAGTTGACCTTAACATGTAAAAGCTCAAGATGGACATGTTTTGGGTACATTCTAAAATAATTTGGGTGTTTTTGGGCGGAACTTCTTTTCCCTATTATAGCATTTATGTACTAAAAAGCCGCAGTTTCACATACATGTACAGAAGTTAACCATTTATCATAAATAAAAGATGTATACAACGAAGTGTAATATGTGCATATTTTGGTTACTTTAAGAAGACCCCTTTGTTGAATGTATGAACATTGGATTAGGGGGCATTAAATTAATCACGTTACGTTTACCTTACAAACATTAAGATCGAGACTATTGTTGAAATATTGTAAATGTTTAGCATAAACGTATATAAAATATTTCTTATACATCAAAGTTTAGTTACTGCATGGAGCTATACACGGTTTTACCAAGGTGGGGGAGTTGTCGCCTCCATGGCAATCTGCCACAAGCATAATTTTTGTGTCGCCTGCCTTAGACAGGGAATACACAGAGGAATCACTTTGTCCATTGTTGTTGTCTGTTGATAGAGTCTGTTTTTGATGTAGTCGTCTGTTGTTTGTTGTGAAAAAGGTTAATATCCGCATATACTTTAATGGATTTAAAACTGTAGTCATTGGTGCAATGTGGGATCCCACATTTGTTGATGAGGTCAAAGGTACATACTAATTTTCAAGGTCATAATGTAGTCAGATGTAAGATAGGCTGAAAATGTAAAATTGACATGATTTGAAAAGTTGAAATTGAATTGGAACCAAACTTAGTTTATGGATATTACGTGCAAACCCACCCTCATTTGTTTATGAGGTCAAGTTCATATGTCAGGTCAAAGGTCATATGAGACTTATCATTCACAAACCGTGATGGCAGGCGACACAAGCGGTCCCGAGGACCTTGAAGGATTGTTTGGCTATGGTCAGTGCACTTTTATACTAACCCCATAAGAAAAAAGAATAGTGTGGCTTTTATCATTTTGGTATTGTGGGTTTTTTGGGTGTTTTTGTTAATGTATTTGATTGGGTACCTTCATTTATGAGAAATCGTGGGTGAAAGGTATCAGCTAAATAAAACCCCAGTAAAGTTACCCAAACTACAGTTCGTAAGACTCCCAATTGACGCAGAATTCATTCCTAAGACCCGAGGTGAAGCATGACCCAGTTTACGAGAGCCCTTTTCTAGTAAAATTTCATTTTGTACTTTGGTTCCCAAATTGTTCATAAAAAATGTTGCCAACTTTGGATCCAGAAGCTCAAATTTTGCCACTATTTTAGTTTCCATGCTTCAACATTTCTGAAAAACAAATTCAGTTCCTAAGACCCTCTTTCACAAAAAAAAAAAAAAATCAATACCTTAAAGGTTTAATGAGATTTCAAGGCATCCATGTTTCGCATTATATGTAGGGATTTCATATTAAAGAGTTTTTTTCCTTGTATATTTGCCACACCTTAATATAAAAACACTCGATGAATTTTGTATTTGCTCCATAAAAATCGAATTTCACATTGTCTGTACGCAAAGAAAGAATTATCAGCTTAAGTTTTTCTATTGGGGATATTTTTTACAGAAGCTTACACGAGTGCAAAAAACCAGGGCTTTCGTTTTAGGGACATCTGATATGTGAAATCTCTCATTGCGCCTTCAAACCCTGGGTTATGAAATGTAGGCGCACATCCCTAAACTCAAAAATAACATAGTTAATTCATTCCGGTTCCCCTTCTTTCTTTCCTTTATTTCATTCCTCCCCTCTTCCCTTCTCCTCATCCTCCTTCTTCTTCCACCCCTGGGCCCTGGAAGAGGGTGGAGTACTGATGTACAAAAACTTGAACTGGTAATTAGAGTACCTAACATCGTTGGTTCTCTTTGCTCCCACATCGTATAGCTAACTTTTGAAGGCTCTGAGAATGGCCATTTTTGTTTGGGACTTTTTTTTGTTGGGGATTGAGGGGCATGATCAAAGTTAAAGAGAACACTAAGCTTTCAAACTCAGCCATTTAATTACGCCTCCTTTTCTTAAAGACACTATCAGTGATTTGAAAAATATTGAATTTGCAGGAATAGCTTCAAAGTGAAGGATAAGTCTGTAAATTCTCACTAAGTTACCTTTTCCAGCTGTAGAAGTGGAAAGAAAGGAAAAACGGCGCGTTCCAAGATAACGATTCTCCATTCAATTTACTGTTGTAGTAAGTATCCGTTCGGACAGTAATGACTAAAATCTCCATTCTGTCCTTAGTGGTTGCTTCTGGTCTTATCATTTGCAGGTATGTTAGGATACCTGTACTTGTTACGTCCATGCTAAAATCTGATTTGATGATTTTTTTCGATTTGCTGATTAGCAAAAAATGATAGTGTCTTTAAAGTTTGCGCCCTTTTCCCCTACTTGTGGTCCAATGAACAAAAACTTTAAAAACCAGATCGTCTTGAAATAATGAAAGCAAAAAACAAGAAGAACTCATACAAAACATTCCCTTGTGGGGTTAGTGGGTATGCAGAGTATTATTCTACTAGGTGAATTATACTGATATCAGTATACTTCGAGGATTAGCTTTATTGTTAGTTTCTAGGGCCATCTGAACTAAGCCAGGTCTTAGTGGCTCCACAATGAAACCATGGCTTTGTGAAGATTGTTTTTTCAGGAAAATGATCAACATAAGAACGCTTGTTGGAGCTCTGAAACAAGCCTGTTTGATTGAGGCTTAATTTTCTATTCCATTTGTGACTTTTGTTCCTACTTTAGGTCCAAATTAAAAAGCGCCAATTGCAATTAACGAATTGTTATAGACATGTGCAAGACTTTTATTCCGTAAAGCCAGTGTTGAAATGGAATTGCAATGTGCTACACAAATGATTAAATCCAGACTGTCTCAAGTGAGGTGTCAGACATCTCCTCTCACATAAGTGCTTGATGTGTCTTCCAGACCTGTGAACCATACATATGTACACTAATACTTCTGTCAATGAAGAGTCACCCTCAGAACCAGAGACACTGTATATCCCAACTATCACTAGGAACACTTTTGATGCTTGGAAGTGAAGACATACCACAATAACGAACTTTCGGAGACCGAAAGACCTTGCCCCCCTCCCCTCCCATGGATTCCAATGCACAAGCCTGTTAAGCTGTCTATTCAAGCCAAGCCAAGCCCAGTAAAACCCCCCCAGTTAAGAATCCAAGCGCAAATTTGTCATCCTCAGCTGAGGTGTCCACATCCTCCCCCGATATGCATCAACACAAATCACTCATCTAACCCACTCCCCCACATCCAAGGAGATCAAATCGAACTGTACTCATCATAGGTGGAGTCTATCCCTAAGAATCTCAATGGAAGGAGTCTCTCCAACGATTAAAGGTTATAAAAGATGGTTATTCCAGGTGCAACGCTTAGTAGATTGGCAAAAACCTGTGCCAATATCATGCCGATGAAGCCTACGTGTTAATAATTCATTGTGCGAAACCAACAATCTTGCTACCTCATTCACATGAATGCTTGGATCTTCTGTGCAAACATGGTCAAATCATCATGGAACTAATCCTGCCATCTCAATTCCTGTTCTTCTTTGACTTGCACAGAATTCACATATATCAGGTAGGACTAATTGGCTCAAGGAATATAATGCTCGCCTCCTGCAGAAATGTAAAGAACTTGAATGGACATTTATTGATAACTCTAATATTGCTATTGAACACTTATCACATGATGGACTCCACCTTAATAGAAAAGGAACACAACAACTTGCAAGAAACTTTAGTGCTTTTTTAGGGTGTGCAATTGCCAAGTTATTGAACAGGTAAATAGTTTAAATGGTCAAAAAATAAATTCAAATATTTATATATGGGATCATGCAACTAATTCACCCTGTGGTATTTGTACAAAGAAATTGGTTAATCATGATGTTTATGTATCTTGTAAAAATTGTTTGTTGGATTATCATGTTACTTGTATTGATATTGATGAACTTGATAACATCGTCAATTCAAACAACTGGTATTGTAGATTGTGTTTTTCAAAAATACAGACTGTCCCAATAAAAACTATACAATCAAACTAAAAATTATAAAAAATATAAACTGTGCATTTTTGCCAGATATTTTGACTTTATGTGTTAGACAAGATCCTAAGCTAAATCCTCGCTTTTATTCCATCCAATTTGATGGACCCTAAGCGGAGATATTGTCAGTTGAATACAAAGGATAAAATACCACTTGGGCCAGTTTCACCTGAAGGTTCAAGAAACTAAAGGTATAAGGCGTGTTTTTTTTTTTTTTTTTTTTTCCAACAATATTGCTACCTCATATACCCATGAATGCTTGGATCTTCTGTGCAAACTTGGTCAAATCATCGTGGACACTAATCCTGCTATCTCAATTGCTTGTTCTTCTTTGACTGCCCAGAATTCAACATTATCAGTAGGACTAATTGGCTCAAGGAATATAATGCTCGCCTCCTGCGGAGAAATGTAAAGAACTTGAATGACATTTATTGATAACTCTAATTTGCTATTGACACTCATTCACATGAATATGGAACTTCCACCACCTTAAAATAAAAAGGAACACAACAACTTGCAGACCTATTGCTTTTTAGGGTGATGCAATTGACCAAGGTATTGAACAGGTAATAGTTTACAATGGTCAAACAAATAAATTCCAATATTTATATATGGGATCATGCAACACTTCACGCCTGTGGTATTGTACAACTAAATGGTTAATCCTGATGTTTATGTATCTTTGTAAAAATGTTGTTGGCTTTATCATGTTACTTGTATTAATATTGATGAACTGATAACATCGTCAATTCGAAACACTGGTATTGTAGATGTGTTTTTCCAAAATACAACAGAACTGTCCCAAGAAAAACTATACAATCAAACTAAAATTATAAAACTATAACTGTGCATTTTTGCCAGATATTGTTGACTTTATTTGTATAGACAAGAATCCTAAGCTAATCCTCCTCCGCGCTTTTATTTATTCCATCCATTTGAGGGAGGACCCCTAAGCTGAGATTGTCAGTTGAAATACAAGGATAACAATACCACTTGGGCCAATTTTCACCTGAAGGTTTCAGAACTCAAAGTTATAAGGCGTGTAGCATCATTGTGGATTAAACCATTTTCAACAAAAGAAATGTACAGATCAGAGTGAATGTATTATCATGCATTTTGAACTAATCAGTATATATTTTTTCAGGAAATCCACCAGAACTAATTGTTGTGGGCAAATTAGAATTTCACTCTGAGGGGACAATAATCATGAAATGCATGGAAAATTGGGTAGTTTTTGAACCGCTGAAACTAATGTATCAGTCTACAAGTCTGTTGCGGGAACAAATGTGTGGACAACGCTCTAAATATGGAGGGACAATTTACCCTTCCACCTATTCCCTCCCCACTGCCCTCCAAGATGCCAGGGAGGAATATGATGAGAAAGCAGTGTTCACCAAAGACAATAAAGGAGGATGCTTGTGTTTCAAGGTCCCGGTCTTTCAATAAAGGGTGTGTTTTATGGTTCTACTTTGCTGAAACCTGGAGTAAAGCTGAGAACCAACAAGACTCTTTGTCAATTGAAATTTTCCCAATGCTAAATGTATTTATTAGCAATTGGTAACGTTATAATTAGTTATAATTACAAAAGCAGTCACTTTATACCTACTTTTTTATTTTACGTTTCAATAAAGAAATGTCTTGAAGATAAATTTCAATGGCAACTTTGTTGATATAGGATAGCCGAAACTGCCCCAACAGGTCTCCAGATAATTAGCCTAACCTCCTGAACCAGACCCCCAAATTACACCAATAAAAATCCAATCCCATGAAAAGCTGGACACCCTCAAAAAAAGAAGCAGTAAAACTCCAGTTTGAGATGAGTTAATTTTTCACACTGAGACATTTATTGATCTTCACTTACATTAGCCAAGTGTCCTTAAAATTGCTTATGTCATATAACAACCTGATTCATAGGTAGACCATGTGAACTTGCTCTTGAAAACTAATGATATTCATTCTGGTATTTCGAATCATGGTTAACCGATATATTGATAATTCGAAATCAAATTCATTGTTACAAATGTTCAGATTGGATAGGCAAAATGGTCTTTCACGTGGTGGTGTTGTTTGCTATGTCAGGGATGATTTAAGTAGTAAACACAATATTGATTTCCATGATGATGATATTGAAGCTCTATTTATTGACATCAATTTGCCAAACACTAAACCAATTTTAATTGGGAATGTTTACAGACCACCCAGTTCACATTGTGACTATTTAGAAAAGCTTGATATTATGTTTCAGAAATATAACAGTGGGTATGAATTTTGACAATTTAAGGAATTTAAAACTGATATTTACCTTTTGGCACATAACTCCAAACTCTAAATTCTGACCTTTAACACTCTTTATCCCGGTAATTCAATTTATGTGTATGTCAACCACATTTGAGTATTGTTCTTATCTTATTCTGACCCCATGATGACCCTTGAAGGATTGCGCAAGGTCAAGGCTCCCTTTCCGAAGATAATTTTTCCTGGTCGTGGTTTTGCTACACTGCCGAAGTTCATGCTTATACGTCAGAAGAAGACCCCGGGTCAAACGCACGTTAACCCATCAGTATGGAACGCTAAGTTGACACTCACACCCTGGGGGGTGGGGGGCAGCAGCGCAATACACCATCACGGAAGATGATTTAGAAATCAAAGAAACACACAACCTGCTCCTTGGCTTTTCACATTCTTCATTTGTGTATCGACGGTAACGGGGGTTTATCCTTCGTGTACAACTGCAGGAATTAGCCTAGCCTGGAATCTTCAATTAACGGATCACCCGCATTTAGTACATGGGGAAAGTCATGGATTTTTTGGTTTCGGTTTTTTTTTTTTAATTTTAGTAATTAAATATTTTAATGCGTTTTGCTTAAACAAAATTTATGTAGAGCCGCAAAATCATGAGGTGTCATTTTTTTAAAAAAAAACTGTTTCTTGGGTATTTTTTGGGCGGATTTTGGGTTTTTAATTGTTTTTTACTGATTTTCACATTTTAAAGCCTATAACAACCTCACGTTCTTGCTGTATGTTTCTTTTATGAACCTTTAAATATTAGGTTCTCAGAGTAAAGTTAACCTTACATGTAAAAGCTCAAGATGGACATGTTTTGGGTACATTCTAAAAATAATTGAGGTGTTTTTTTGGGCGGAAAGTTCTTTTTTAGTTTCTTTTTCTGATTATAAGCATTTTTATGTACTGAACCAAGCCGCAGTTTCACTACAGACGTTACCATTTTACATAAATAAAAGATTTGTACAACGAAGTGGATATGTAGCATATTTTGTTACTTTAAAGAGAACCCCTTTGTTGAATGTATAAACAATTGGATTTGGGGGATTAATTAATCACGTACCGTTTACCTTACCTTACAAACATTAAGATCGAGACTATTGTTGAAATATTGTAAATGTTTAGCATAACGTATAATAAAATATGTCTTACATCAAAGTTTAGTTACTGCATGGAGCTATACAAGGTTTACCAAGGTGGGGGAGCTGTCGCCTCCATTGCCAATCTGCCACAGCATAATTTTTGTGTCGACCTGCCTTAAACAGGAATACACATAGGAATCACTTTGGTCCATTGTTGTTGTCCTGTTTGATAGAGTCTGTTTTGATGTAGTCTGTCTGTTGTTTTTGTGAAAAAGGTTAAATCCTCAATATTTCTGGATTTAAAACTGTAGTCCATTGGTTCAATTGGAGCCCACATTTGTTGATGAGGTCAAGGTTTACATACTAATTTCAAAGGTCATGTGAAGGTCAAGATGTAAGATAGGCTGAAAATGATAAATTGAACATGAATTTGAAAAAGTTGAAATTGCACTTGGAACCAAACTTAGTTTGGATATTACTGCAACCCTCATTTGTTATTATGTTCAAAGGTCATATGCAAGGTCAAAGGTCATATAGACTTATATTCCACAAACCGTGAATGGCAGGCGACCCAACAAGCTGGTCGAAGAGCTTGATGTATTTTGGCAGGGTCAATCACTAGACGTAACCCCCAAAAAAAAGAAAAGTGGCTTTTATCATTTTTGGTATTGTGGGTTTTTTGGGGTGTTTTTTGTTACTGAATTTGATTGGGTAACCTTCATTTATGAGAAATCGTGGGTGAAAGGTATCAGCTAAATAAAACCCCAGTAAAGTTACCAAACTACAGTTCCCGGAAGACTCCCAATGACGCATAATCAGTTCCTAAGACCCTAAGTTTGAATCATAGTGACCCCAGTTTAAACCGAGAGCCCTTTTCTAGTAAAATTTTCATTTTGTACGTTTGGTTCCAAATTGTTCATAAAATGTTGTCCAACTTTGGATCCAAAGCTCAAATTTTGCCACTATTTTAGTTTCCATGCTTTCAACATTTCTGAAAAACAAATTCCATTCCTAAGACCCCTCTTCACCAAAAAATCAATACTTTAACGGTTTTTAATGAGATTTCAGCAAGCCATGTTTCGCATTATATTAGGGATTGCATTTAAAGAGTTATTTTTCCTTGTATATTTTGCCACACCTTAATATAAAACGATGAATTTTGTATTGCTCGCAATACAAAATTCCGAATTTCACCAATTTCCCCTGTACCAAGAACGATTATCAGCTTAAGTTTTTTCTAGGGTGGGATATTTTTTATCAAAAGCTTACACTATGCAAAACCCGGGCTTTCAGTTTTTAGGACTCTGAGATGTGAAATCTCTCATTGGCGGCCTTCAAACCCTGGTTAATGAAATGGTAATGGCGCACATCCCTAACTCAAAAATAAAAATAGTTTTTAATTCATTCTTTTCCCCTTCTTGTTTCTTTTTCCTTTTTCATTCCTCCCCTCTTCCCTCCCCTCATCTCCCTCTCTCCCCCGGGACCTGAAGAGGTGGAGTACTGATGTACAAAAACTTGAACTGGACTTAGAGTACCGTACATCGTTGCTTCTTTGCTCCCCCCTCGTAATAGCTAACTTGAAGGCTCTGAAAGAAGGGCCATTTTTGTTGACTTTTTTTTTTGAGGGGCAATGATCAAATGTAAGAGAACACTAAGGCTTTAAAAAAACTCGCGCCATTTTAATACAAACAGCCTCCTTTTTCTTAAAACAAACGATCAGTGATTTGAAAAATAATTTTGAAATGCAGAATAAGCTTCAAAGTGAAGGATAAGTCTGGTATAATTCTCATCAAGTTTAACCTTTTCAGCTGTAGAATTGAAAGAAAAGAAGAAAACGGCAGCGTCCAAGATACTAGTCTCCATTCATTACTTGTTGTATTAAAGTATCCCCGTTCGCACAGTAATGACTAAAATCTCCATTGTCCTTATTAGGTTTGCTTCTGGTCTTATATTTGCAGTAGTTTTAGGATACCTGTACTTGTTAGTCATGCTAAATCTGATTTTTTGATGATTTGTTTTTCATTGCTGATTTAGCAAATCAACTGATAGTGTCTTTAATAGTTTCGCCCTTTTCCCTACTTGTTAGTCCCAATGATATACAAAACTAAAACCAGATCATTCTTTTGAAATACTGAAAGTCAAAACAAGAGAGAACTCATACAAACATTTCCCTTGGGGGTTTATGTGGGTCCTGCATAGTATTATTTCTTTCTACTAGTGACTTCTACTGATATTCATATACTTCGAGGATTAAGCTTTATTGTAGTTTCTCCTAGTGCCCTCTAACTAACCATCTCGTAGTGGCTCCAAATTGACCCATTGGTGTGGAAGATTTTTTTTTTCAGAAAATGAAAACATAAGAACGCTGTCAGCTCTGAAACAGCCGTTTGATTGCGGCTTCATTTTCCTATCGCATTGTGACTTTTGTGTCCTCTTTTAGTTCCAAATTAAAAGGCAAATGCCATTACAAAACCATTTTTAGAGACATTTGCCAGACTTTTATTTCCGTAAAACCAGTGTTGAAATGTGCAATGTTCTACACCAACTGATAATATCCCCAGACTGTCCCTCACGTGAGTGTCGACATCTTCCTCTCACAAGTGGCCCTGATGTGTGTCTTCCAAACCTGTGAACCATACATATGTACACATAATTCTGTTCAATGAAGAGTCACCCTCAGAACCAGAGACACTGTATATCCCAACTACTCCAACTAGGAACACTTTTTGATTCTGTTGGCAGTTGAAGACTACCTCACAATAGAACTTTCGGCTAAGACCTGCCCCCCTCCCCTCCACAATGGATTCCAATGCACAAGCCTGTTAAGCTGTCTATGCAAGCCAAAGCGCCTATTAAGAGTCAAGTTCAGTCCCTTATCACAGTGACACAATTGATAACCGCAGAAATGTTGTATAACGAGGTCAAGAAGGCCATGGATTGCCAAACCACAAAAGACAACGCGTCCGTGCTCTTTGTTTGATCCCCACACAGAAACGGTGCAAATCAGTGATGTTTTTCGCTATGTTAAAGTATAGGTGAATTCATGTTCAAACTGGCAATCTATGAACTAACCGTGGTCTTCGCTTTTCTTTCCTCCAAACAGATCAGATACAAGCTTCAGTGCACAACTTTTTTTACAGCTAGATGTCCCTTCATGATTGGGTCAACTTTAAATATGATGGGGGGCTCCTGAATTTGTCAAGACCACGCATTATTTAAAAGGAATTTTTTTCACTTTTCTCCTTTTTCTTTCAAACCCAAATGTATCATTATAATTTATAATTATAACCATCTGAGTCATGAAGTAAGACTTTGAGAAACATTTTCCTGTCAATTTTGTAAATGACACAACGTAATTTATAGCCCCAAAACGAGTTGATTCACGTTTTGTCTTACACCCTATTTCTACCAACTGGAGAGTTCAGCGCTGCACCTTGTTTTCAGTGAAAAAGAAAATAAAGCATGCCCATGCCATCGTGACTCTGGTGCTGTCTTCACTGGAGTTGGTTGGACACTCTGTCCTTATTTTTACACGTCTACATAAATTATTAACCTGTGGAACATCCCAAGATACCAAAGCCGATGTTTTGCATTTAACCGGCTTATTTTTCGTCAATGGGGAGGGACATCTCAGGGACGGTTCCTCCGTGTCTATATTTCGGGGAAAAAACGCCATTAATTTGTTTGACAAACTCGGGAATTAAAAGATATATTCGACTTTCTAAGTAAAACATAACTAAAACAATACTTTTTATAGTTAATATGTTTTAGAGAAACGGAAGACCACACATACTTAAGCATTTTCGAAGGTAGAATGGATTTTAAAACGAATTTGTACAATTCCAATACTTAAATAGTCATTAGACTGAAACTTAATAATGGCTTTTTAATGCGAGTTGGTGTTCCATTCCTGTAGTATTCGGATGGATTCTCAAGAATAATGTCAATCTCCAATAGTTTTTAAATTAGTAACACCAATTAATTATTAAACAGGAGTACAAAGCACCAAAGACCAAAGTTGTTACTAGAATAAGGAACACTATAGTAGATTCAAAATAAGTGAGACCTCATTAGTTTTAGGTCTGTCCAGTCACCGTGAGAGGTAGAGGAAAAGTTTCATGGCCACAGGTAGAAAGTTTACAGACTCATACAATTTATAGAGTAGCTAGTAAAATAATTTGACATAAACAATCATTGTTTCACATCGCAAAATATTTTGGATATTTCAGTTGAATTATCAGGATGAAAATACCAGCAAATATTTCATAAATTTTGAGCATAACTTACCTTGACACTACAAAATAGCTTCTTTATCACAGTACTGGAGCAAATAATGCTTCCAAATAATCAACTATCAATGCACACCTAACACACAACTCAGTTATTATTTTGAAATAAAAAGTGGGCCCAACTTGTAAGAAGAGATTAGCACAAGCACAGAATGCATCAGGTCAAGTAGACGATTCTGTAAGTAACTTTTACCAATGGACACAATGTTTGTGAACGCAAACAAAGGCCTAGTCTCCACATGGCCGTGGATTGAACCATCACCCTAATGGATTTATGCATGGCGTCTCACGTAATTTGAAATCTTACTATAGTGATTGAAATTTTAGGATTGGTTTTGCTAACACCATGAATCCTACATCTAAGGCCATTGATCTTGAACATGAACTGATTTTCTAAGTTTGTTTTTGCAATTCCATACTGGGCATTTATGTTTAACACTCATCCAACCAAGGGTTTGTCTACTACATTCATTCACGATCAATTTTTTCGCAATTGAAATTCTGATTCAGAGATTTTAAAATATGGATTTTTTGGTGTACAAATTGAAAATTGTCAACTGGAACTAAAGGTAGTCACCTGAAATGCTCGATTCCAAAGTTCGAGCGAATCAGATAACAGTGCCATAGTTGATACTATTTAAACAAAATTCCGGATCCGGAATTTTATAACAAAGTTGTGATTTTCTATATGAAGGACTTCGATTTGAGCTTAACTGTTTCACACAGTGATGAGTATATGGACATGCATGATGTATATGCAAAAACCCCGACTTGTTTGAAAATTGAGGGCGCCCTCCTCGGGAAATCTCTGAGTCAGCCTTTAAGGGATAAACATCTTTTTTGTATCAGCGTGTAGCTACATATGGCCTTTCTTCAATAAATTACAAACATGTCAGGTTTTAACAATATGACGTCATAGTGACGTCATAACTGAGTCTTATTTATAAAGTAATTTGTAAGCAAATCTCCAAAATCAAGGGGTTTTCGAACTTATTCGCCATTCATGCAAACCAAATTGGTATTTATCCCGGTATTTATTTGGCAATGACGGGTGCCAAAGTGTTATTACTCTAAAAAAATAAGAAAACATAAGTACATTTTTTTTTGCATTTTACACAGTAAAGTATAGGCAGGTGGCAACCACTTCCCGGAACTTCCGACTTTGACGGGACACCCTGACCTCCATGAAGGTGGTACCTCCATTTTTTCCGCTAAAATGATTGCAAAGGATGAACTTACAATTACATTAAAAGCCTTAGATCATATTCATTTGCGTTTTTGTGCGACAGGGAATCATCCGTTGGGGGGTCACCCCCTCCCCCTTGGTCGGACGAAGGTTAAAATCGTTATAAACACATTTTTGTCGGAATTTGGTATAGCATCTGATTTACACAATAATGTTCATGCTTACATAAGTACCACCTGCACTCCCAAACCATTCCTCTGTATGGTCCAATTTTATTACCATAAGCGCAAAGGATAGTCTGATAATAGCCCGGAGGCCAGTTCTCAATGAAATATTGTAATACTCGTGATCATTTGACTAGTATCTCCTTCGTTAGAGGGAGTTTAATTTCAAAATATAATACTAACGTACTTTTCTCCGCGTAACATTTGTAACAACGATAAAATGACACTTACCACAGCAGCTAGGTCTTGCTCTGTTGTTCCAGTTGCCATTGTCGCAAGTTAAACTAGCCGGACTTCCTTGGCAAATCGAAAAACCGGACCTTCGACACTGGAAAGTACATCTGCTTCCATGTTGTTGCTATCGTCGTAGTTATAGAGCCTTCATTATTGTTCATCAAGGTAGTTCACATGGTGCTTTGACAATTAAAGTTTAAGAACATAATTTTAATACCACAACTATGAGCTCTAGACAATGAACAGTATAGTGCAGCAGAGATATGGTCCTCCGGACTCATAGTCTCCCTACAAGAACAGGACACTCGATTCAATTGACTCTTCAGGCAAACATTAGTTTCAATCTTTATTCCGCAGCAGGCTGTCGTCTTTGGAGCCGGATTAAGGCTCTGAAGGAAACATATCTCCGTTTACCCCGGCTAATGACCTTACTGATCTACATCTACACACACACAACACACACCACCACACACACACACACACACACACAACCCACACACACCACACGACTCACACACACACACACACCCACATACACACACTCACATTCTTCCCTTTTTAATAATTATTTTAATACAGTAAAGTAAGTATATTTTTCGTTGGATTATTGTGAAAAAAATACTTAAGGCGAACTGTTCGCTGCAGCCTTTGCACCTATGCAAGAAACAATTCAAATTAAAAAAAGAAGACATTAGAACAAAGTGAATACACGCAAGGCTAATTGTAAATTTTTAGACTTGCACAGAGATTGAATATAAATTGTATTCCCCTGGTTTTGTCCGTAGCAAGGTTCAATAGGAAGGACGAGTGAATATACAGCGAAGAGTCGCTTGTCCATATTATGCACGCACGCAAGAAAAAAAAAAAGACACCTTGATACAATTTCTTTACAAATACAAGCAAAACGAAATCAAACCTCTCTATCAAAATACAATGATTTTTAAAAATAAAGTGTATACAGTAAGATTTACTTTTATCTGTAAAATGTTTTGCCAGATTATCAATCACCATTATTTATAGATTTTGACCTTGAACCAGTTCAAAAATTTGCAAAACAATATTTTCCAAAGGCACCCACCGAGCGTGTCTGGACACAATATTCCAGCTCTGAATTAGTAATAAAAGGAATACTTATGATATTTCGCCACACACAAGGTACCGGTAGCTTACCAAGGGACTATTATGCTTATTTGTTGATTACAAAAGGTAGATAAAAGAAGCATATAATTATTCATATGTGTTTTCGAATGTGTGTCACAAACTAGTACACTCTAACTTAATCATAACAAATGTGTCCAGGAGTTGATTTTGAAATTTGTCATTATTTTTATGTTTTTTCTCTTTTTTCTTCTCTTGCCTTTCTTTCTAAAATCAAATTAAGAAGAGATGGAACGACAACGATCCCATCATAAGGATGAAAAAAATCATTAAAAGTTAAAATAAATTTAAATCAACCTTCCAGCAAGAGAGCACAGTTTTTGAAGAGCCGCCCCCCAATTTTCCGGATAGTTATTGCAATATGAAATAGTTGGGAAAGACCGTTTGGCGCCATTTACCTTTTCTTCCCGCTCACCCATTAGTTTGTTCTTGTCGGTTCAGAAGGGCATGTGGAGATCAATTTGCGGGATGTGGCACTATTTCATCATGAACGTACATAAATTTTGGCGTTTTGCAGTTCCAACCATTAAATTACAATCAGGATCCGATTCTTTTAACAAACTCACTTCTTTTTGACAAATACGCATTTTTTGAGCATTACCACTCACAGGTATAGGTTTAAATAGACAATTACCAACACATACTCTGAAAAAATCGTAAAATTTTGAAATTGGGGGCGCTGTTCAAAAACGTGCTGTATTGCCTTTACCCTCATGTGTTTTTTGCAACATCGCATGCTCACGCAGTTACTATTAACAATTATTAAGGATGCCTCCTTTACCTAGCTACTACGACCCGCACACACCTGACCAAATAGATTCTGAACCCCCAAACATACCTGGCGATCATCAGAAGCATCTACATAGACACAACGTTTACTCACAGAGAACAACCTCGCGGTTCGTGTCCAGCTGTGATTTTTTAATCGTTTCATTATCACTCTTATTCATTTTCTTGGTTAGTGAAAGAACACCTGAATGTTTTCCTTCCATTTCTCAATCATGTCATTAAGAGTTCACTTTCATCTGGTATTTTCCCAAAGTCTGTGGGTCGTGCTCTGATAACTCTTACACTTAAGAAACCATCTTTGGACTGCAATGAATTTTCCAATTATTGGCCAGTCTCTAACATTAGTTTCATCTCCAAGATAATAGAAAAAAACTGCCAGCAATCAGCTCAAAGAATACTTGTATCGGAACAATCTCTTAGAAATGTATCAATCTGCCTATGTTTCCAGCAGAAGTACTGAAACTGCTCTTCTCAAAGTTCAAAGCGATATCTTGAATGCTGTAGACAGGCAAGATGTTACCTTTCTTGTAATGCTTGACCTGTCTGCAGCATTCGATACAATTGATCATGCTTTGCTGTTAAAACGTCGTGGATGCATCTTTGGTATAACTGGTATGGCTCTTCAAAGGGTAACATCGTATTTGGAAAGTCGCGTGTATCAAGTTCAAATTGACGATGTGTTTCTGATATATATAAATTGTTGTATGGTGTTCTTCAAGGGTCTGTATGGGGCTCGCCTGGTTTTATTTTATATACATCGCCTGTGGGCAAAAGCATACGCAGACATGGACTAAATTTCCATATTTATGACGACGATACGCAAATATTTCTTTTAACCCCAGAATACCAAATGCATGTCAAATAGCACTCCATAAACTTGAATCATATATCACTGAACTCAGCAACTGGATGACCGAGAACAAATTAAAGCTCAATCACAGCAAGACTGAATTTTTGATAGCTGGAACATCTCAAGGACTCAACTCCCACCTGTAGAACTCAAAGTTGGTAATGACAATATAACTGAGTACTTCTGTGAGCAACGTAGGGATAATTTTCGATGAACACATGTCAATGACTCAACATATCAACTCTCTTATTTCTTCTGTTAACTTTCATTCAAGAAACATCCATCGTATCTCCAAATATCTTAACCAGGACACAAAGCATCATGTCGTTCGCAGTCTTATTCTTTCTCGCTTAGACTATGGTAATGCCCCCCCCTGTATGGTTCCAAATCCAAGGATCACGACCCCGGGGGGGGGGGCAGTTGTATTCAAAGGTTGATATGATGCGTGAACATGGACTTCCTAAATGCACCCTAAACAAGTATTTCCACCGACTAAAAAACATACCCTAAACACGCATTTTTGTCTGTTTTGCTACCATAAACAAGTATTTTTGTAAGTTTTTGCTACCTTAAACAAGTAAGCAATGCATTGCTTACTTTTTTAAGGTAGCAAAACAAGTAAGCAATGCATTGCTTACTTGTTTAAGGTAGCAAAACAAGTAAACAAGTAAGCAATGCATTGTGTTAATAATATTACCCTTATTATCCAGCTTTGCTCGTGTTGCTTTATTTCCAAATTACAATATTTTTGATTATTTTGATCTCGCGAACATGACAATTTCGGGGTTACGAAAAAAACATACCCTTTTTCCATATTTTGCTGTTTTTGACACCCTAATCAATGTACGCGCGTACATCGCCTGTTGTAAAAAAGAGACCCTTTTTACGCGTTTTCTTGTTCACGCATCATATCCACCTTTGAATACAAGTGAGCCCCCCGGGATCTCGACCGTCTTCAATCACTCCAAAACAAAGCTGTCAAACTTATTTTTAATGCAGGAAAACGTGACAGTTATACTGTGCCCTGTTTTCCAAAACAATCAGCAAAAGGTAAACTTTTTCCCTTTCGCTATATTACGCTATATTAATCTGCCACCACCATCAAACGTCTTTAATAGAATATCAATTTCACATTGGAGAAATTTGTGTAACCATGCCTCTGCAAATCTTGAATTTGAAGAAAGATTATTTTGCCAGAGCTAAACTCTATGCTCGAATAGACGATTTCTAACTAGCATAGTCCCAAAGCAAATAAATAGGGAGTATTGTGCACTTTTTCCTAAAAGCATGAAACTTGTTATGCTTATACATATTGAGACCTCGAAGAATTTCTGATAAAGTGCCAAAAATGTAGCGCCCCCATTGGCCTACAGTAACCTCTATAGTTTTACCAAGTTATGAAATATTTCTTTCAAGAGCTTAAATGCCATAACTCCATAACAAATAAGGTGCAGTAAGGGTTAACATGATGAATTGATTTAATATAAATAATATGCCTGCCATCTTAGATTTCAAAATGGCCGCCACTTAAATCCACATAAGCCTAACTATATGTCTAGTACTATTTGCTCAATATGTACTGCCGAGCACATTTCAATTACAAATCAAAGACAATATGCTCATGTGCTCGTAATGTACTTTCCTGTGCACATTTAAAACACGCAACTGGAACATTTTGAGTACATTACAATACAGCGTGTTAGAAATATATATATTTTTTTCTTTTCTATACATGTTCCCAAGATGTACCTTTGGAACAAGAAACCAGTACTTCCAGTACTTTTCGAGTACTCGAAATTTTCTTTTTTTTTCACTGGACATTCCTGGGGAGCAAATTCGAAACGGGATAATACTTTGCGAGTGAATATGCTCGTAACGTACTTTTTTATCTTTAGAATTTCTAAAATAAACAGGGACTAGTATATTTGGAGTAAAGTGTGCTCGAAATATACTATTATTCTGGATAAAGTGGGATAGTCGTTCTCGAGTACATTTCAATGTGCTTTTAGTGTGCTTTTTATCTACATATTTCTAAAATGAACAGGAAAGTTCCGTACATTCGAGTACAGTGTGCTATTAAAGTGTACTTTTTTTCTAACGTTCCTGACATGCAAATTTGTAACAAGAAACTATTACATATCGAGTGAATGTGCTCTTAGTGTACGCTTTATGTATACATTTTTAAAATTAAAACTAATACATGTGGAGTACATTGTTTTCGAAATGTACGTTTTCTGTAGACATCACCAAGGCCTAGATTACCGTCTTGGACATGGTAGAGTGTTACCTTTTTGAGTATATTTTAAAGTACAATGTGATCGGAAATGGTATTTTTTGTCTTAGATGTCCATGTTGGAACAGTATGCTGTACCAAGCCCCCTCAATGTATCTGTAAAGAAATTCAGTTAGGCTCGCTGCACAACTACTTTTTTGAGACATGAAATTTTAAATATTACATACACAACTCCTCGTATTTTGGTTATCCGTTACATGATAATATTATGACCATACAAAATTCGATATTAAGTGATGTGCAATAAACATATAAAAAATCTTGTAATTAATTTCAATGATATTCCTTTAGTATTTACAATTTTATAAAAGTGACCAGTAGCGAGAGGTCAATTGACCTCACACACTCAATCAATCAATCAATCTTCAACGTTTTTAGAACCCTGCTCTTAATCCTTTCATAGAAATGTAATACTGGGGTTTTGAATGGGAGGGTGTAATCGTCTAACACAAATCAGTAACTGTTAGTTTGAACTTTCGATACTAAATTGGCACACAACTATAAAATAAACTTAAAGTCTCAGTTGTACAAAAAATGTCGACATAAAAAAAGAGTGGGTACGTGACTGCCAGAAGAATTAAAATTTAAAGTGTAATCATGGGAGGCCTTTCCATGGAAACGTAGAGGCTACAATTCAGAAGAAAAAGTGAAATTTGGGGTCATTTGAAGGTCAGAGCAATGAGACAAAGCAAATCAGTGGAGGCGTGTCTTTCGTTTTAGCAAAGCTGATTGGCGAAACTTCTCTGTGTGCAAATTATTTTTTTATTGACAAGTTACAGTGTGTGGCAAGCACACTTGCCTAGATTACTTTCAGCTATTATTTTGAGAACATTATTCTGGAAATGTACTGTTGTTCTGTCGATCAATAACCCGAGGACCTTTTGAGTACATTCTCGTACATTTCGAGTATAATGTCTCGACATGTATATTTCTAAGGAAATAAGATGGAGTCTGAAATTCTGGTCCCATTTTTAAAGCATTTTACTATCAAAGTACTGAGAATTTACTTGAATACGTGTTCCAAATGTGCACCTAAAGGTATTCAGTTCTTCAAAGTCCTTTTCAAGTACAGGTACTCGAATTACTACCTCGAATTTTCGAGGGTTAGATGCTATAAATGAAATAGGTATTCGATCGATAACCTAACAAAAGAATTCAAACATTCCAAGTTCTAACTAAATCTCCCTCCCCCTTTCTTCTCTACTTGATACTCACGTTTTTCTAATCAGTGTTTTTGTTAACTATTCTCGTTACAACGGGCCAGAATTTAATGACCATGGATCCTGAATGGGACCATATTTTGGCCATATTCGTCAAAAGTAAACCTTTTTGATAATAAAATGAAGTTCTTCTCTTCTTATCGGTCCAACCACTGTGGTTCCTCAATATGATCCGCCAGAGATGGGTACAACGTCTGGCTGCCTTCTTCATCACTGAATTCGCAAGGTCATTTTTGTTGCATTGTTGCTCCACAGTGGGCAGACCAAGATCAGGTGATCCATTCAGAGTTCACTAGCTCAATAAGTGTGTTTATTAGCATTTTTTCATCAGTCTGTACATTATATAATGATATATATATATAATATATATATTTTAAAGAGTATTTAAAGAACTAATATTACATCTTTGTATGAATGAAAATGTCAGATGTTTAAATGGCATGATATCAAAGGCAGGAGAGGCCATAATACGTCCGGAGGACTTTGAGCATGACCCCACCATACTAAAATAATAGTTAAAATTTAATTCTTGGATAGGACTGTGACAGGACGGGCCCGGACGGGACATGACAAGACAACCACTAGGAAAGACAAGACGAGAACATTGTTTCAAATTGTTTTTATTTAACAAGATCAGAGCAAGGGAGCATGAAGGTCCGTTGTGAGCCATCCATGGATAGATGAATGAGATGACAAGGAAGAGGGTTATTGCAGTTAAAGGATAAATACATGACTTTTATGAAATAAAGATCAAAAAAAACCATTATAATAACCTAATTTGAATATTAATAATCAGCTCATTTTTTTAGGTTTAGTTTAAAGGCATTAGTGGTTTTCGAGTTTTATGATGCTATTACTTTATGCATTCGCAAATTTTGGGACCTGAATATTTAACGGAATATTTAAATTATGTTTAGTGTAGGGTTTTTGGTTGTCCCTGTCTTTTGTTCGCATTTCTGGTGGTTGTTATCTGTGCCTCTCCCTATGTTGGAAACCCTCCTGTTGCCACTTCGTTGGGCGGGTGTTTGAGTTGTCACCGAAACCTGAAAATCGCTGTTTGTATTTGTTTTAAATCCATCAATTTGAGTGGGGGGTTTTCAGAGTGTGGGGGAACATAGATTTTAGTGTGAGATGTGTATTCGGTTCGTTGTTATTGATGATCTCGTAGGCGTCGCTTTTGGAGCTGAATAATCTTGTCCCCAATTTATTGAATTTGGAGAAGTCCATGGACAGTGGTTGTTATCAAGTGTTAAGTCTGTATTTGCCCAACTATATTATATTACTATAAGAGATGTAACGGTAGTATGAAAGGTGTTGTAGAGTGAAATAAGAGTGTTTTGGAAGGGTTGTAAGCGTATTTTTCTAAGAATCTCCCCGATTGTTTTTTAGAATTTGAATCGTTGTATTTTTGAGATGTTTATTTCCAGCAAGATGTTTGATCAATTATTAACACCTAGAATTTTGGTATGGTCCACATGGGGTGAATGGGTGTGTTGTCACTAATATTTTTGTTGGGTGGTGTGTCGTGTTTTTTTCTTAGTAAAAGTGAATATAGTTAGTTTTTGATACATTAGCGAAAGTTTTTTGGCTTTAAACCAGTTGGAAGCATGAAATTACTCTTTGTTAAATTATTTTTGTGAGAGTGTTGAGGTTTTTATGTGTGATGATATGTTGTTGTCATCGGCTAAATAACCAAGGAAAAGGGGAAATTTTTTTTTTTAATCATTGATAATAATATCATGGACATAGAGGAGAAAGAGCAGGGGACCCAGTATTGAACCTTTAGGGACACCACATGAAACAGGAGAAGGCTAGAAGAGTGTGATCAAAACAATTAAATTGAGTCTGTTGGAAAGTTAACTGGAGAGAAGATCCAAAGTACGTCCACAATCTCCATAGTGGGTTGTATTTGGCAAGTAGTATATTCGTGGTTTATATGGTGTCGAACGCTTTGGAGTCAATCGGGCCGATACCTATGGTATGAATTAGTAAGAGCAAGAGAAGAAGAAATCTTATTACAGATATCCAAGAATTGAGCAAGGTTCAGTAAAGAGTGCGTTGTTTCGAAATCCTATATTGGTTATCCGTGGAGAATGTGGAACGGGTGAGGAAATTTTCAAGCCTGTTATAGATAAGTCGTTCAAGGATTTTGGAAGCATGGAAGACGAGAATGGAGGGCTGTCGTTTTTGGAGAAGACGTGGGGATCATCCTTTTTTGAAGACATGAATGGACCTTCGCACCTTGAGGAGCCGAAGGGAAGATCCAGTTTGACAAGGCAAGATTGAGATTGGTTAAGGGGGTTTGGACCTAAAAGGATGACCACGCTTTACGTACCGAGGGGCTACATACTCGGAGCCTGCGCTTTTGGCCATTTTGTGAATTCTTTTCTTGACTATGTCAATGACTCTCCTTTTCATCAATGGTATTGAAAAGATAGAGCTGGGATGAGGATCATCAAGAAGTCAGAAAAATGAAAGTAAGAACTGATCTTGAGGTCAAGTTTCAGGACCACCTATTGGCGAAGAAGAGTGAACTTTTTGAGATAAGGCCTGTGTCGGATATCTTGGTAGGTCCATCCTAGAAATAGGTAGGGAGCCTGGGTCCGGGAGTTTTTTTTGCCGATGACTGTTGATATGATTTTTTGCCATGTGTTTTTTATGTTATATTTTGTTAAACTGTTAAATTTGTTTGCACGTCGTAGTTTTTACGAGACTGTTTTAATTCAGCTATTCATTTTTATTTTCTATATTTAACATAATTATTTTGTTTATTACATTGTGCTGTTTTTCTGACTTTTATGTACTAGTTTTTATGTTTCTTTAGTTTAATTGATTAATTATTCCCTCCGCAGGTAATCCAATGGTTTACTATCTTTACGTTGTCATTTTTGTTGTTTTTTAATTTTAGGAAAAATGCTTATAGTAAAGGACAGTAAATTTATTTATTGTAATATGTCGTTATATTATCACAGAAGAGTTATCTAAGACATCATCCCATTTTTTGTATGGATAATTCTGTTTTAAATGATAGTGAATCGTAGTGTGTTGTTTTATTTTTCTTTTAAGTAAATATTTTATTAGTAGATTTTTGTTGATTTTGTTTTTATTATTTTAACGTCATTATTTTATAATGTTTGAATACTGGAAAGTGGTCTTTTATATCGTTGTATATAGAATACCTGGGTGTAATTTTATCATTTAGGATATTCGTGAAATATATTGTCAATGAGGGATGATGTCCTCCCGGGTTGTAATCTCGATTGGGTTTAAGATGATAATTGGATCAAAAAGGCTGAGTTACATGGTATGTATAGAAATCATTTGATCAAGTGGTTGTATGCGTTGTCACCATATTTATGTTTAAATCGCCACAAATAAAGCTGGTTAGGTTTTCGCGATCATCATTAATTTGGTGGATCGATTGGTGGTGAATGGTTTGAGGGCATTTGTCAGGGGGCCTTGTAGATTACGCCGATGATGAATTTTTAGGTTTGGCTTTTCACTCTCAACAAAGATCGATTCATATTCATCGCTATTATCTAGGTTTTTTAAATATGGCGGATTTGTAATTAGCTTCATTGGAAATGTATAACGCCACCCCACCCCGCTCTTTTGAACGTCTATGGCAGGTTCACATGGAATAACCATCAATGTTATTTAGAGAAGGTAGGGAATTTGTTATCAGTCAACCAAGTTTTCATAAAAAGCTAATAGGGGATTGATTGATTTAGTGTCTTTAAATTCTGTTTTATGCTATCAATATTTTTATTTTAGACTGCTGGGGAATTAACAATGATTCGGCTGAGGGTAGAACTAGTTAAGTGTTTAGTTTTAGGTCATTGAAAGAATCGCTACAATATTAATTACAATTACCGTTTTTATTATTTGGATCTGTGGTACTTCGTTAGATTATGAAGTTTTTATCGTCCATATCGTTAAGGTTTAAATGGATTAATGGTTAGTTTAAGTAAATCTTCAAAAGAAATTTTTATGATTATTGTAAAATTTGATCTTATTCGTGTTATAACTTCTTCATCATCATTATATTATTAATGAGCAGAGTGGACCCCATTACAACCTTTGCATAACCAAGAATTCATAGTGAATGGAATGATTGTGCATCATCAGACTGTGATTCAAAGCCGCACCCGGTTGTGGGCTGACTGGTAGCAGATAGCGCATACTGAATTGGTTTGGGCTTGAGTTGTTTCTACAATATGGAACATGACATTGAGCCTACCTAAAGTACATCAAGACGAAAAATATTTAAGAAATTTGATATTTTTTAAACCATTTACTACCAAAAGTACTTATTCCAAAACAAAGAATCCAAACACCCTTAGAGAAATTAGCCCAGGGTGCTGTAAACCTGAGATGAATGGATGTAATATTCATCTCAGTAAAACAATGAAGGTGTTTATCGATCTCTGCACTGCACCGTCATTTTGAAAGGAAAACATAATACAGCATGAAATACTATATATCCATTGTCTGTGGTGTTGCCCCACAACCACATGTAGTATCCTGGTCTGCTTCCAGATGCCCCACTTCTGCAAGGAAACCTAGATCGGGCCAGTCTGTTTCTCAATCTTTTAGGCAATCGCCATCCAGCCCATGAGAGTCAGCTCCAGTTGGGAGATGTTCACCAGGTGCAATACCGGATAGATGGTTCTCTGGTTGATGGCAAGTGTTTCTTTGTACAAGGCGACTCTCTTACCCTCCTTAGAGACTGTTTCAAGAGGTTGGACTTTGCTTAGAAACTCTCTCTAGATTTAAGGAAGGAGGTTGGCAGCAGGGTGTCTGTCCCAGAACATCGGGTGCTTCACATTGGATACTTTCTTGCATGCTCACTTCTTCCAGGCTCGCTAGCGCTCCGAAACGGTGTCTGTGTGGAGCAAATCATGCTTATGTACAAGTTTTTCCGTTGGTGTTGGAGGAGGCATCCTGTGATAAAGCCGGCAGGAATGCATTTTAAGCTGGATCAAGCTTCTTGGCATAGGTTGATCTTTACAGGGCAGGCATACGCTGCACATGAGTAGCACAGGGCAAGTGCCGTCGATCTTAGGGTAAGTGGGCGAAGCACACCACTGGTTTTTGGGGTGTGCCATGAGTGTTCAAGATGTTTAATTGCGTGAACAACTTTACTCTTCGTCTTTCTAATGTTGGGTCTTTCTAAGAGAGTGGCGGGTCCAAGTAACTCCTAGGTTAGACAGGGGTTTATCAACATGTGGCTCCAGGGGTTCCAGACCAAGGTACTTTAGCTGACATTAGGCTTCACGGTTGCGTATATGAAAAGCACACACCTTGTCTTAGATGGATTCATCGTGGTGGTTTTCTCATAATAAATAGGTGAGTTTCATCAAAGCTTTGGGAGATCTCTCTTCAACAACTGTGAAGTCGTCAATCTTGTGCGCTAATTTATTCCCAGATCGTCTGCGAAGATAAAACGACCAGGTTCCCTGCACTCCTAGGTTGGTAGTTGGTATATTATGTTGAACAGAGAGGGTGCAAAGCACACTCCCTTGTGTGTAGACCATTTTTTGAGCCCTACGCCATCTCCTTTCTTCTTCTGCTTCATCTTCTTCGCTCCTAGCTAACAAAGAACATCCTGTTGCCAGCATCCACGTCTAAACTCAGTCAAGCGGATGTCCTTGGTATTTCCAGGATCTTATGGAGGAGTGCAATCTGTGATTACCGTGTGTCGTATGCGCTGAGAGGTCGAACGAAACACAGCTCCCGTTACCATACCCTTCTCGAAACCCCATCCTCCATGTGTTGAGTTCACAGTTTAGTACTACTGGTGCTTGTTTTGTTTGATTTTGAATTTGCCACCCTGGCCGGAAACCTGCTTGTTTCTTGGTATGAGGTGTTCGTCCTATCACAGTGCAATACGATTGAGCAGGAGGCGTTCAAAGAGCTTGTAGGTATGGCTAAGGCGTGATATAGGTCTGGTAGCTCTTTGGGATGGATGGATTCTTTTCTCTATTGCTTTAGGAGTGCCATACATAACATGTGCTTTCCTCCCGATTTTTGGGAACCTTGTGGAAATAAGGCAGCAATTTGGTAGAGCTCAAGAAGCCATTTCCTTTGTACTGTGGGCCAAAGATTTTTAGTTGCTCAGTAGAGATGTTGTCAAGGCTTCTGCCTTTTTCCTTTTGAGTTTAGATTAGAAGTGTTATCGTCAGTATCGTTAAGGTTAAATGGGGAGTAATTGTTAGTTTAAGTAAATCTTCAAAAGAAATTTTTATGATTATTGTAAAATTGACTTAATTCGTGTTTAAATTCTATCATCATTATATGATTAAATGGCAGGAGTGACCCATTACAACCTTTGCAATACCAAGATTCAGTGATGAATGATTGCATCATCAGGTGATTCAAGCGCACGGTTGTGGGCTGAATGGTAGCAGATAGCGCAAGAAATGAATTGTTTGCCTCTGCGTTGTTTACTCCAATATGAACATGAATTGAGCTACATAAAGTCATCAAGACAGAAAATATTACAGAAAATGAAATTTTGAAAATTTACTACACAAAATATTATTACAAAACAAAAGAATCTCAAAAAACCCTGAGATGAAATTAAGCCCAGGGGCTGTAAAACCTGAGATGAATGGATGGTATATTCATCTCATGTAATAAAACCATGAAGGTGTTTATCGATCACTGCCAGATTTTGAAAGGAAAAATAAGACAGATGAAATACTAAGAGCATTGTCTGTGGTGCTGCCCCACACCCAGTCGTATCCTGATCTGCTTCCATGTTGCCCCACTTCTGCAAGGAAACCTAGATCGGCCAGTTTGGTCTCAATCTATTGAGGCATCGCCTCCAGCCAATGAGGAGTCAGCTCCAGGTGGGAGATGTTCACCAAAGGTTCAATTACCGATAGATGTACTTGGTTGATGGCAAGTCTTTCTTCTCCACAAGGGACTCTTCTTTACCTCCTTAGAGACTGTTTCAAGAGGTTGGACTTTCTCTCTGGATTTAAGGTTGCAGCAGGTGTCTGTCCAGAATAGGGTGCTTCACATTGGATACTTGGCAGCTCCGCCTTCCATGCTCGCTACGCTACGACGGATGTATGGTGAGCAAATTCCTGCTCGGATGTACAAGTTTTCCGTTGGTGTTGGAGGAGGCATCCTGTGATAAACCGGCAGGTGGCATTTAACGCTGGATCAAGCTTTTGGCATGGGTGATCTTTCCCATACAGGGCAGGCATACCTGCACATGAGAGCACATGGGTCAAGTGCCGTCGATTTAGGGTAAGTGGGCGAGCACACCATCTGGTGCCAGTGAGTCTTGGTCAAGAGCTGACTTGCGTTGAACATACTGTAATCTTCGTCTTCTCAATGTAGGTCTTATAAGAGCGAGTGCGATCCAAGGTAACTCATAGGTAGACAGGGTTATCACAGTGCTCCAGCGGGAGTTCCAGACCAGGTAACTTTAAGCTGGACGTTTGGCGGCCGGTTGCGTCGATGGAAAGCACACACTGTGTCTTCGATGGATTTGCACGTAGGTGGTTTTTTCATATAATAAAGAGTGAGTTCATCCAAGCTTGGAGAGTCTCTCTTCAACAAACTGTGAAGTCGGCATCTTGTGCGCTAATTCCAAGATCGTCTGCATAAAGAAAACGAAGGTTCCTGCACTCCTAGGGTTGCGTCGTTGGTATATATGTTGAACCGGAGAGGTGCAAGCACACTCCCTTGTGGGTGACCATTTTTGAGCCTACGCCATCGGCTCTTTTCGCTACTAGCTGAACAAAGAACATCATGTTAGCCAGCAATTCACGGATAACCTCAGTCAAGCGGATGTCCTTGGTAATTTCCAGGATTATGGAGTAGTCATCTGTGATTAACAGTGTCAGGATGCTGGCGGAGAGGTCGACGAACCACAGCTACGGTACCATACCCTGCTCGAAACCATACCAAGTGTGAGTTAGTTGAGTACTGGCTTGTTGGCTTGATTTGCCTGGCCGGAAACCCACCCATGTTGTTTTGGGATGAGGTGTTCGTCTATCACAGGTGCGATACGATTGAGCAGAGGCGTTCAAGAGCTTGTAGGTATGGCTAAGGAGTGATATAGGCTGTTAGCTCTTGGGATTGGATGGATCTTCCCATGCTTTAGGAGTGCCATAACATGTTGTTCCTCCAGATCTTTGGGAACCTGTGGGAATAAGGCAGCATTGTGAGCTCAAGCAGCCATTCCTTTGACTTACTGTCCAAGATTTTTTAGTTGATCAGTAGAGATGTTGTCAAGGCTTATGCTTTCTGTTGAAGTTAGCAATACCGGATTCAATTGCGTCCATTCCCAATGAAGTAATGGTTATTGAGAAGAAGGTCTTTATATTATTTTTTTTTGTTTGTCACGATTAACAATTCCTTTTAAGTTGCCTGCCTGATATTTTAAACCATTTCAACTAAACAACATCATTGCATAAATAAACATTTGTAGAATATTTGGAAAAAAAGTGAGATTTGACAACCCATTTTGTTTTGTTTTATATTTAATAGCTATTCATTTTGTTGAAATACTACCTAAAGTGTTGCGTGGACTTAAAATTTCAAAATTTGTTGAAAAATTAACAATTAAAATAAACAAAGAATTTTAATGAATTTGGTATGTCACAAATGTGACCAAAAGAAAAAGAAGTTTTTATTCTAGAAAACCACTGTTCAGTAATGTTCAATATTTTCATGTCAAAACAGTATTTGTACCTTCCGTTATACAAACTAATTGGTTTAGATCTTTTTTCTTTAGAAGTTATTGATGTGTTAATTTACTGTCACGCACGGTCCGGCACCACGATTTTAGTATTTGAAGGACATATTAAAGAAGGTACGTAGCAGTATTAACTTTTATTACGCAGTTAAAAATATGAATGTGATCAGTTTAATCAAGATAAACAAAATAATTGAATAAGCCCTGTCTTAAACTTGATTTTTATTGTGTCTTTATGAAAGTTTGGTGTGAAGTTGCCAAATTAAGCAGAATTGCCACTATTTCAACAAGGAAATCTGAATACTAGGAGTAGCATGCTCTTTGCAAGTTATACTGTGATATTGTAATGAAAGTTTTTGAACTAGTTGAGAATATGGAAATACACAAGATTGTATTATTCTTCATTTTTGGCTGACCCATTAACAACGGTCACCAATTTGTGTTATAAGTCAATGGAGATGTCACACACGTACACCACTCAATGTCACACAACGTGACCGTACTTAGTATATAAATTTGTTAATTACCAAGTAAAGATTGCTTGTTCCTTTTAATTACCAACATTGTTGTAATGACAAACTACCAATGTCTTTCTAAAATAAAAATAAGAATGTGAGCACTTAAATATTCACAGAATTTTACAGTTGAAGTTTGAATTCTAAAAACCCCTTTTTGTCTGAGGTCAACGTGACCGAACTTTATTTGCCCCTCATGACAAAATAACCAATCTGGCGAAAATGGAAACAATTTTGGTTAGGTTTGAACTTAAGGTTATTCATTATGCTAAAAATAATAAAAGGATATTAGCAACAGCATTGGGTTGAAAATCAAAATTTACCATTTTTAGGTCACAAACGTGACCAAAGAATGGTCCTTTTACACTTCACGAAAATTAGAATTCCACAGAGAAACCTTCAAATTAGGGACAACATATTATTTTTCAAACTCGGAAAAAAGGAACACAAATACTATGCTTCCCTACTTCAAAGACAATCACCATGCCCATATAAAGATGTCTTCTGAAGCCGTAGCGGTTATCGTTACTGATGCAGGCGTAAACCCTGTTTATGATTAGGCCGAGTATTTGGGATGACAATCATTGGCAACTTAAATGTGTTTATATTGCGCAATTACGGAAACGAATTTTGTTTTGCAAGGATAAGGAAGCAAACATTGCAACAAAAGATATATGTTCTATCGATTGTCTTAAAAAAATACGCTTCAAAATAGTCTGGTTTCGTTTATTATGGTGTGTTTTGAACTGTTGAACTCTTGGAATGATACCAAAATGCTAGAATTATGTGTTAACACTCTTGTTGCTATTATAGTCTTAAAAAAATAATATTTGTTTAATCACCAAAATTCATTAAGGTAACTTTAAGTTTATCCTTTATGAAGTTATTTATCTTAATAACAACCAAAAATGTAGCATCATATACACGTTACAATGCAAGCAAAAAAAGTCTTATGCCAAGGCCATTAAATGATCACAGGTCTAACAAGTAGCAATATTTGAAACCTATTCAAGTCTATCCGCAGGTGTTTTGAGGTAGATTCCCCTTAGCTATGTAATATAAATGAGACAACATAGTCACAACATGTGATTCTTTTCTGAAACCATGTGCCGTCAGGTGAAGCCAAGCGTAAATTATATACTTTCAAACTTTCCTCGATACCTTTCACAACTATGATAAAGTCAATTTCGGTCGCCGTGGGATAACAAAAGAGTCGTATTTGGAACGGTAGCATAAACTACTTTTGGAAATTATCATAAAAACCCCCGAAATCTGGTTACGCAATTTACAACGCTCAACAGACACTGCAACATTAAACATTACCGTTTTAGAAGTTAACTTGAGGGGTAGCAACCAACCACAACCCAGTCATCAGTTAGGATGAAATTTCAGGATGTGTAGATGTGTGAACATTTCACAATAAAATGCACCAGAACTATGTTATAAATACTAAAAGTCTGCATGTGTTACTGATAGGTCTAAGGTTTCATCCTTAAAGGTGCAACGAGAGATTTCAAATAACAGGTGTCCCTAAAATTTGAAAATTCTGATTTTTGCACTGGTGCAAAGCCTTCTATCAAAATATCCCCATTTGAAAGGATTAAGCTGCGAATTATTTCTTTTTTGTACAAAACTGTGAAATCAGTACAAATTCCTATAGAAGCAAATAGGAGATTCAGTCTATTGAAATAGCATATACAAATCAATTTTTGTTTTCATTTTAGTTATTTGTGTAGCCAAATAAAAGGTAGGGAATCTATTGCGTGTCTACATGAAATCACTACATATCACAGAAAATATGGTTGACTTGAAATCTCTCATACGGTTGCACCTTTAACCCTCACCGAAATGCTACCCTACAAGCTACCCCTACATAATATCCAAACGAGTAACGTCCTTGTCATTACTTTTGGACACACCCGTTGTGGCTTACGTTGTTCAATCGAATGCAAAAGTTACCCCCTATGTAATATTTAGGGTCCAATGGCAACTCGAACCTTCTACTTGACGAATGAAAACATTGAGATATTGGACAGGTTTGAGAATTTTAAAGGGTCCGTGAATATTGATAACTTTGACATTTTGAGTTTTAATCATATCTTATTAAATACAGAAAATAATTTATCACCAGAAAAAAATTAAAACAATTTGAATCTTTTCTCAAATCCTGAATGATGTTTTCAATTAGATTGACGCTAATTGGGAATAGGCACGTTATTACTCTATAACATATTGGCCAAAAGTATTGCAACATGCAGAAGTGCATAATCACAAATTGATTTCAAACATTAATTATTAATAAAATAACAAAACAACATAAAAAAAATCAAAGTTTTGTTTTTAATACAGATGTTATGCCCCAGAATCCAAGAGGGCGAAAAACGTTTGATTGTCAAGTTTCCTAAATATGGCCGATTAAAGGAACTACGAACAATAACTTGCCGTTTCCACTCAAGAAAGACTACAGACACAGAAACAAAAGAAATGGCTTCAAAATACCCGCTTAATGAATTGTACGGGCTCATTAGTGTTTACTTAAAGTGACAGAAGGAAATTATTTTGAGGATACAAATTTCTCTCAAATTTCAGAGGATCGGCTGTAGACCACCTACCAAGAACGTTTCGAAGACGTATTGAACAAACAAGTATACAAAAGAAAACCGCAAACCTTGTTTTGAACTTACCTGCTATCGTAAGTTCACGGCAGAAAATACTAAATCATCATCTTAATACATAAAGACGCGTATCGGCTTATTCATTTCAGGTGTGATCTAATACATTTGTAAGCATTCCAAATATGCAAAAAACTGGGATTCGACAAAAAGTGGGGGCGCTTCTTTCTGGAAATCTCCTTGTGTCTCTTTAAATGTTAAGAAAATCTCGGTATGTAATACCTGAGCGAGGTGGCCGAGCGATCTAAGGCACTGAACCGGCGACAGGGTATGTAAGATCGATCGAGCGACCCTGGTTCGAGCCCCGTGAGAGTCGGGCTTCATGGTCATACTCAAATAGTCCCTATAAGGTCGGAAATTGCATAAATGCATAAGTGTGATTATGAAATTTCTCTTCGCTCCCACCCATTGCATAAAATGTGTATAAAAGGTGTATGCAGTGGGTGACCGGCGCCTTATGGTTCGGATAGTCATGTAAAGCAGTTGGTCCCGTGTGTCAGAGGAGTAAATTCTGAGCACGTAAAAGTTGCAGACCTCATCGACGAGAGTAGGGGATCATCCCGGGTCTGTTACCTACACTCATCACTCAATTTTTTCAGTCAGATCTAAAATCTGAGGAGCTGAGAAACGCAACATAGTGCTACATACAGTGCTAATGCTACAGTTTAGTGTATACCCCTAACGTCCCTAGAGGAAAATATGACGATGACCGCAAAAAAGAGAGCTAGGGGTCCGCTCCGTGATTTATCTTTTTCAAAAGTGCATTTAAATGCAGTTAAGGGACGTTAGGGATATAGTATTCATAATACGTTGACAAGAAGCCCACTTATATTTACATTTTTCTCTTCAGCCATCATTTCAGCGTCACCCAGGTGGCAATCGTGATAAGTTGTCAGGAGAAAATCCTTAATTAATAATTTTTCCGGCAATAAACACAATTATATATGCTTGTTTGCAGGTCAGGTCATGTTTCCTTGCAGGTCAGGTCCGGTTTCCTTTGAGGGCCAGCTATTGGTATGGGGGGGGGGTGCACTTGTTTTCAAAGGTGGATATGGTGCGTGAACAAAATAACGCGTAAAAAGAGTATTCCAACAGGCGATGTACGCGCGTACATTGTTTAGGGTGTCAAAACAGCAAAATATGCAAAAAAAGGTATGTTTTTTTTCTTCTAAACCCTGAAATTGTGATGTACGTGTTTAGGGTATCTCATTAAGCAGGGATCAAAATCATCAAAAATATTGCAATTGGAACTTCGGGAGTAAAGGAGAGCAAGATAACAAATGTTAATGACACATAGCATTGCTTACTTGTTTAGGTTATCATAAACAGATAAAAAATACTTGTTTAGGGTTTGTTTTAGCTTGTTTTTAGTCGGTAAAAATACGTGTTTAGGGTGCATTTTGAAAGTCCGTGTTCACGCATCATATCCATCTTTGAATACAAGTGCCCCCCCCCCCCCCGATTGGAATCCTGGTAACCAGTACTACCTGTCCCAGGACCGAGTTGTCGGCGGCTAAATCGTCATCCCCATTGGGTTTCTAAGGAAATCTGATGAGGAGGGTAGCTGGTTACCCTGGTAGAATGAAAGAAAAAGAAGATCTACCTACAAGGTCTGGAGAACTAATGGCGGTCATCCAGCACATGCTGCTTTACATGATGGGCGTGGTTGTCCAAAGGCTAGGCCCACCGCCCAAAACTGTGGATTGACGTCAGGAAGGGTATCCCTTTAATTATCCTTTGCTCCAATAAATCCTCACACAGCAGTATTGCTGAGTGAGGTGTATCCGGCTATCCCCGTTAGCGGTGACAAAACCTGATTTAAAACTTTTGTTTAAAGTGACAGGAGGAGATTTTTTGAGGATACAAATTTCTCTCAATTTTCACTGGATCGGTCGTAGACCACCTACCAAGAACGTTTCGAAGGTTTATTGAACAAACAAGTTCAAAAGAAAACCGCAAAACTTGTTTTGAACTTGCCTGCTATCGGAATCGTCCCCATTGAAACCATGCTTTGACTTTCTGTCGTGCACGACAGAAAGTACTATAAATCATCATCTTATTACATACTGACGGAGCATTCGCCTAATTCACTTCAGGTGTGAGCTAATACATTGGTAAGCATTCCAAATATGCAAAAAACCGGAGTTCGACAAAAATTGGGGGCGCTTCTTTCTGAAAATCTCCTCATATCTCTTTAACTAACCCCCCCCCCCTTAGCCCGCCACTGCTTTTTGAATGCGCATGGGCACGTAAATTACAAGGATTAAACATTACATAAATACTGCGATAGGGTGTTCGTTGTTCGTTTTTTTCTCACAATCTCCGTAATAACAGATCACCAAATAAATATGCTTAAAGGTTGATTTTTTTAAATTTTTACGGTAACTTGTTGGCAGAATTGTTGCAAGTAAACAAAATACTTTAAAATTTACAATGTCTTATCAGTGGCGTTACTACATAATTTTCGCCCAGAAATCCAAGATACCCCCATGCGGTAGAGCAAAGCGTCACCTATGAGAACACAAATAAACAAACGCTATGAGAAACAAACACTATTGGAATTCCCGGTCTTTGTTCTTTAATATTATGCCAAGTAAGAATGACTTTATTTGAAATTTCATATTTAACCATTTTTTTCTGATTGTACCACTTTTTTAGACAAGCTGTAGTTGTGAAAGTGACGTCATTTGCAAATCTTAGTAGGTCTGTTAGTATCTCATCGGTGTTTAGTTTATTTTCTTGTATGTTGGGTTTCTTCATAGATGATGTATCTCCCTGCCTATAAACCCCTCTCTCTATTTTACCTCTTTGGAGGCATCATTATCTATGTGTATTCTAACTATGGCGTCAGTATAAACGCCATTAAGTATGGCTATGTATCTTTCATGTATTCCAGTCTTCAAACATTGCTTCAAACAGATCTTCATGTTAATTCTATGGAATCAAATGCCTTCTGGTAGCCTATGAATCCAAGACATGATCAAGTTGATATTCATTTGACTTTTCAATTAGTTGAGTTATAGCCTGTAGATGGTATGCGGGGGAAACCTCCTCTAAAACCTGCTTGTTCTCTGGGTTGATGCTGATATGGCATCGTTCAGTCGTCTTTGGATTATCTTTGTGAAAATCCAGACTTGTAGTGTGGGTACGGATCATGGGTACGGGTATTGGTACGGGTCCGAGACCATGGGTATGGGTACGGGTACGGGTCCAAGACCATGGGTATGGGTACGGGTATGGGTACGGGTCCAACTTGTGACAAAGTCATGGGTATGGGTACGGGTACGGGTCCAAGACCATGGGTATGGGTACGGGTATGGGTACGGGTACGGGTCCCGCTTACGACAAACCCATGGGTACGGGTACGGGTCCAAGACCATGGGTATGGGTACGAGTCTTGGGGTACGGTACGACCTTTGAGTAAATTATGCCTGGTACATATAAGTGCAAGAGTTCCAACTTAAAGACACTATCAGTGATCCACCTGAAAAGAGTCATTATTGATTTTAAATGGCAGGAATAGCTATAAGAATGAAGGTAAGTCTGTGGAATCCTTATAAGTATTTTTTAGCAACTGAAAAAAGGAAGAAATCAGTACTTTTCAAAGATATGTCACTATCCAATTAGTTGTTGCAGTACATGTAAGTGTCCCCTATGGGTAAAGTTCATTTCAATATTGGGGACAGTTAATGACTCGAACAGTGCAAATTGTTAAAGCACTGAGGCATACCTCTGTGGTGCATAGTACTGCATAGTGCATACTATAATATCCATGGTGCACGGTGTATCTGTATAATTATGTGACAAAACTGTAGATAGACTGAAAATAGTTTGGGTTGTATAAATTAAAGGTGCAGCAAGAGATACATATTTTGATTTTTGTGTATTTGGCTACAGAAATGTAGTATCAAAGGTGAAAAGTGAAAAAAAAAAGGTAAATTAGAGTTTACTTATATTATTTTAATATAAAACATTTCTATTTGCTTCAAAGTACAAAATTTGAAATTTAATTTGTTTGTACCAAAGAACTAATTCTCGGCTTAGTCCTTCCAGATGGGGAGCTTAACATTCAGTGCAAAAACTATTTTTAGGGACACCCGATGTGTAAAATCCCTTGTTGCACCTTTAACATTCATCAAAGTAAAACAAATTAAACTCCATTAATATCCAAAAAAACAAAGAATAACCGGGGGGCCCAAAGTTAGTTTTTGTTTTTTAAATTTTACATAGGGTACAGGTAAGAGTATGGCAACAACAACATGGAAACTGGTATGGTTACAAGACCATGGGTATGGGAATGATACGGGTCTGAGACCATGGGTATCGGTACGGGTCCGAAACCGTGGGTATGGGTACGGGTCCAAGACCATGGGTATGGGTACGGGTATGGGTCCGAGACCATTAGTCCGGGTACGGGTCCGGGTCCAAGACCATGGTACGGGTACGGGTCCGAGACCATGGGTACGGGGACGGGTCCGGGTCCAGCATGTGATAAAGTCATGGGTACAGGTACGGGTATGCGTCCGAGACTATGGGTATGGGTATGGGTACGGGTACGCAATTTTGTACCCGGGTATGGGTATGGGTACGGGTATGGGTACGGGTATGGGTACGGGTATGGGTACGGGTACTACAAGTCTGTGAAAATCCTGTATACATATGACAGAATGCTTACGACGTTTCGTGGACACCAAGGTCAGAAACACCCTTCATACACAAATAAATGAATTTTATGACTTTAATTAAATCTATTCGGCAATATTTTTGTTTTCTTTTGGCAACAGTACACAAGATTCGTACACTTTGCTCAATCTCTGTCAACAGCATCTGGTCTGATCTCAACATAGCACTAGGGGAATTTCAATTTTCCCTTCCATAATAAACAAGTATTTTCCCGTGAGAAATCTTTTCTCAAGTAAAACTTAGAAAATAAAATAATCTTTTTAATTATAAAAATGGACGATACTATAACATTCTTTTTATCTGCCATTTTTTGTTTTGTTTTTGTTTGTTTGTTTTTGTTTTTGTTTTTGTTTTTTTTTAAGGAGGGTGATTTTTGTCTCTTTCCACTTTTTGAGTATTTTCTTTCTGTTTTTCTAAGATCTGTTTGTTTAACTTTGTGAGCTGTATGACTGCCTCTTGACCAACAGTTTTTTTTTATGATATCAATCATATCACTGATGATTTCATCGATGCCTGGAGCTTTGTTTTCCTTCATTTCTTCTATGGCCTCATGGTCTGTAATTATAGGAGGCACTTAGGTCTTGGTAAAACTCTGCACGTATTTTGTAGTATCTCTGATCTGTCTGTAGTTTCTTTCCATTCTTTTTGTTTGAGTCTCTTGCTTCATTATTGCCTTTGGTCCTTTTCCACTTTGTAGAATGTTGAGTATGCTGGCGCGCTTCATTTCCTTGGTTTCTCCCTTTAATAGTCCATGTAAATCCTCGCGTATACCAAGTGAGTGTCTCCTTCCACCGCTGTCACCTCCAAACCCTCTTAAATCGCACACACAACATCCAACGTTTCGAGATTCTAAAAATGTCTTCCTCAAGGGAAACACTTACACAAAATTAAAAAAAGAGAGCTGAGATAAGAATCACATCTTCCCCCAGCACAGCTAGTATATCAATAATGGAAATTCACATGGAAAGGACAGCCAGTATAAGTTGAATAGAAACTTACGCTAATTTTTTACTTCTCATTTTGTTGGCAGTACCCTTGCAGCTTTTATGGCTCCTATTCCAGCTTCCTTGTGTGTGTGTCCATATCCATCTCATATTCGTTCAGTATTTAACGAGCTAAGACATACTCAATGTAAGTATCTTCGTTACAGTTCTCATTTTCAGTATTTGCAACTTTTGAAATCTTACAGTACCATTCCCAATGGCTTGCTTGTAAAGTCCGTAGCCAACTTATCCCATGTTTTTTGTCTACAACTTCATCAACAAATTATAAAGGCCGATGACTATGCTTTGACACATAAATTGAGTAATACTAGTAGGCCTAGCCAAGCATATACTACGTACAAGTACAACAATAAGTCTGGTTCTAACAACGCGTCTCATGGTAGCACACAGGAAGGAAAATTACAGTCAGTTTCCCATGAAAAGGGGAGCAAAGAAAAAGTGATGCTAATCAAAAGCATGGGACGGGGCCCAAATCCCAGTTCATTATACAATTACTGTAAAAAGCCAGGACATTTAAAGTCACGGTGTTGGGAGCTGCATGGCTACCCACCCAAAAAGGAGGGAGCCAAAAGTGAATCAAAACCAATAGGATGTGCAGATACTTTGAGTTCAAACGTTGAGAAACAAGAAATCTATTCAGAAACAAGAAATTCCACAAAAGGGAATTGACACAGAAACAGTAAGGGATGACTTTAAGCCTTTTGTTTTGGAGGAGTTTTGTGTTACTTTTAAGTGATAGAGTAGATCCAAAGCCCATACGAATCATGTGGGACACGTGCTGTGCACAGTCTATGATATTGGAAGATGCACTTCCATTTGATATTGAGAGTTCCACAGGAACTAGTGCATTGATTCAGGGGATAGGTATGGAATGTATTAGCGTCCCTCTTCACAAAATGACAAAATGAATTTGAAATCAGACTTTCTGGAACTGTCACAATTTGTGTTAGACAAGAACTCCCAGTAAAAGGGGTATCCATGTTGTTAGGGAATGATTGGCAGGTGGAAAAGTACTCCCAGATCCCAAAGTTTCCCAGGTGCCCTGTACAATAGATACATTTGATGAGGAAATAGACATTTTCCCAGCATGTGCAGTAATAGCACAGGAGATGCAGCAGCTGTCAGCGGGGATTTGACAGTTCCGTGCACAACCCCGCATCACAATACCTCCGTGCACGGGTCACAAACCCCGTCTTTGTATAGGTATATAGAAACCGCGAATTCGGCGGTCCGGGTCCGGGAATTTCACGAAACTTTTTTTTCATATTTAGAATACTTATCAATATATCACTAAAATCAATAAGTCAATAGAAAGTTGTAAAACATCATCAATAACAACAACAACAGACAAAAACTGACATTTTAAAAAGACAACAACCTGTATGTAACTACAGTTTTTATTTGAATCTCCTTTGATCTCTTTAATGATAAACTTGATTCTCTTTGGATTAATGATTGTTTAACCCATTAGATATTGAAAAATTCCATCAAAACCATACCACGTTTTTAATGTAGAACCTTTATTACATTAACATCAATATTACAGTACTATCAATGGATAAATTTGATGAGGAAATAGACATTTTCCTAGCATCAATGCTAGGTAGGTAGTACTGTACAAATAGAAATTGACCTTTTTTACCATTTTATCCATTTTTACCCTATAACTCTCAAACCAATGGTCATAGATGGTACAAACTATACATTTTTGGAATCCTTATGACTAGACGGACAACATGGCATACATTTCAGCATGATTGGATCATTTTAACAATTTGACCCCTGTGTAAACTTAAATTGGCCCCTATATTATTATTGAAAAAGTGATATCACAATTTGAGAGTATACTACCTACCAAGCATTGATGTAGAGGGTCCTGGGTCCGAGCTCATCCTCTAATCGGTCTACATGTGTAAGTGCACTAAGGACATCCAAAGTGTATGTCTAACGTTTGAAACCCTGGATATTGTGAATCATTGGACATAATAACTTCCATAAGCGTTAAGTGGAAGAAGTTGTGATTTATCTGTTTATTGCTTGAAGGTGTATATTTTGATACTTTTTGCAGAGTAAAAGGAATCAAAGATCACTATTTTATCAAGAAGAAAGCTTTATCTTATTATCAAGTCATTTATATTTGTATTCATTTTACGAGGTGCTCGGACGAAAATCATTTTAATTCCCAATAACGAAAACTATAGGAAGAGTATATTGGCAATTAGTGTCAAATGATGTTTCTAAAAATCGTAAAAACAAACGACTTTGGCGTGTCTATTGGTACAATTTGAAATTAAATTGACATTCCCATGGATATTATTTTATTTTTGTCATCAAACAGACCATTGCGTATATGTTTCACCTTTGGAGTCACAGCACTCGTACAGTATAGTTGAAAACTAGTTGAGTAAAAAACAAACCATTTTGAGGTTAAGATGGCAGTTTGTCTACTGCGGTGCTCAATGGTTAACTTGTATGTCAAAGACTTCTGACGTTTAATTTCAATTCAAATTGCCAAAATTTCTGTTTATCAGAGTGGTATTTATTGAAAATGCAGAAGGATAATTTTCTCATATTAAACATCTTTCGTTATTGGAATTGAAAGGAATATAATTTCCTCTATCTACTCAATAAAATGAAGTGTAATCGGGTCGCATTCCATTATATCGAGTAATTTCAATGAGTAATCTTTTAATGTACCATTAATCATGTATTTTAATTAAGATGGCTGATAATGTGAATAATAATTTTTCTACATGCACTGCAAAAACTAGGGTGTTAAAATTAACACTGCCGGTGTTCTAGGAGGATCACACCAAAAGGATGTCAAACTCCAACAACTTGTTATTTTAACACCCTATTGTGTTGTTTTAACACCAAATACTTTTTGCTCATTTAGTAAGTACACAGAGAAATTATTAAGTTAGTTTAATTATTAATCAACTAAGTTGATGAAACTCAAAATAATATCATAGGTATGTGGGGAAATATAGCAAAGAAAAGAGGAAAACCGAAAAAGATTTTGAGGTACTATGTTTTACATATCATTATTGATCTTAATTTGGCTGTAAATTAATCATGTAACTTACTTTTATTCATGTAAGCCTATCTAACTGAGAATCGAACCTGGGACCCTCTGATAAGGGGCTCCCAAAAAATAAGTTCCCCCCTAAAATTCGAGGACATTTTGTTGCATAACTTCACTTAGAACTGGATGTTTAGAATTTTAAAAATGTTTTAAAGAGAGGAAGCATTTGGCTCTGCCACAAATGTCGTTGCTTTTCAAAAAACACTTTTGGCATCAACACACACTCTCTTTTTCCAAAAATGATGATGTCAGAAAAAGTGGTACTTTACCGTATTCAAAGGTCTAAAGTGAAGAAATTATCAATTTAAAACAACGATTTCATTTCCTGTCTTTATATTCATTGCAGTCTGAAGTAAATAAGCTTAAAACATGAACGCATAGACAAACAAATAAACAACCAAGTCAAACATGAAGACAAACAAAAACAAATAATGAGATGAAATTTGTGTAAGCAACACCAGTCGAAATGTGAAGCAGATCAACACATAAAGGAGAAGGCTACGCTGGCTCAACGTGGTGTAATTATCAAGCGAGCGTGGAACCACATTCATCAACAGAACATCAGCAAATTGGTAAACAGCACGTGTAAACAATACAATGATGTCATCAGCGCAGATGGAGGAAACATTGACTTTTAGTTTCACCCTGGATGACAAAACAATTGAGCTTATTTTTGATTTGAAACAGGCATTTCAAACAATACCTCTTTCTTTCATAAAAAAGAGCAATAGAAAAATGACTATTTGATACTGATGAATGTAAGATTACATCTCATTGTATATTTTTCTGCATATTTGTCTTGTTTATTTGTTTACCTATGCGTCAATGTTTTATGCTTATTTACTTCAGACCGCAATGAATATGGAAATGAAATCGTTGTTAGTAAACTTTTTGACTTTACACCTTTGAATATGGTAAAGTGCCACTTTTTCTGACGACATCATTTTGGGAAAAAAGGAGTGTGTGTTGATGTTAAAGGCGTTTTTTGAAAAGCAATGACAAATGTTTTCTCTCTTCAAAACGTTTTAAAATTTTCCAATCATGCAGTTCTAAGTGAAGTTATGCAACGAAATGTCCTTGAATTTTATGGGGAACTTATTTTTTGGGAACCCTCTATGAACCCAAATACCTAACCACGATACTATGCTACCTTATATACAGGGAATATATAAGAATTTATATGCATTACTTTCCTTTCAAATTAATATATTGCATATTAATAATAATAATTGGAGCTGAATTGTACATTTTGTCTTTCTAAGAGTGTAAATTAATATTATTCTTAAAATTACCTGCACATAAAACATTGGAGAAAATGAGCAACATCCATATTAATTTGTACCAAAAGTCATAAACATTAACTATTTTATATGTGAGGTATGTGGACATTCTCCGGTAGGATGTGTTACGAAAGTGAGATATATAAGAATGACCCAACCGAAAGGAATTTTGTTTTAATGAAAATATATCTGTCGAATGATGTTTTAAAAAAAATGAAGTCAAACGCTAATTGGTATTCTTAAATAATAAAAAGTTGCGACTCATTTTGTCTTAAATCAAAGCCATTCTCATTCAGTTTCCCCTATAGCATCAAAAGATCTTGCATACACTCCTTCAAGAACCATAAATCGAATCTGTAAAGAGACATGAAGACATTTTTAACCGATTTTGTTAAAAGTTTATCATGCTCGGCAATGTGTTATTTTTCAATATAATTTGATTTAAATTTTTAAGCTAAACTTGGATTTGTCCCTATAATAGCAATCTAATAGCACTCCAAAACTACTCCATTGGCATTGCAATTGATATACAACTACAATAGGATGCAAGAGGCTTGGCTCAATAAATATTGATCGCACATCCGGTTCCTAGACTAAACTGATAATATTGTGCCTGTTTGGCTACACTTGTAGCGTTAGGCAGTATTTCAACAGAAACATAGACCAAATGGGGAATATATTCGTTCATAACTTCCAAACCATATATCCTTTAGCCCTAAGATTTCAAAGGGTAAATGAGAAAAATAGTAGCTTTCTTCTGATACCATAATGTTGACCACATCCGGTACAATCTGGGATTATAGGGACGATGCTTTTAGCGATCGGGCCAGGCCTTTTAACTCTTGAGTCTTTCTTGCTGTCGGCAACATAGAATCCGAGGTACTTGAAGTATCACCTCTTTGAGTTGGGTACCGTGTGTAGTGCAGATAGGTTGATGATTCCTTCCTCATTGACGGTCATGTATTTCACTTTCCGTCTCTTTGGCTGACTTTATCTGCATCATCATCATCATCAGTCGACTGCGCAGCAGGCGATCGCAAGTTTCCTCCAGTCACTTCTGTTTTGGGCCAAGTTGGAGATAGCCTTTGGTTGCAACATGTTGTTTGTGTCCCCCACAAACTTTATCTGCAGCATTCTCAAATGATGCTTTGAAGTAAATCTTGTGCAGCACATATCACATCCCCTGTTAGAGCTGCGTAGTCAAGGTCTGTGAGATGCTGACTTTGGTAACGTCTACAATGCTTGACCCCCTTTTTGTGCTGCTGTCCTATCTATTATCCAGGCTATTATCCAATGACCCCTTTTTAAAATGTTCACATTCTCAATCACCCCATTTTCATCTTTCCTGCTATTCACTTTTTTCACAAGTTTGCATAAAATTATCCACTTTTTAAAATAAAATTTGAACGCCCAAATTCAAAATTATTTTCGTAGCCTACGTGCACATTTTAACAACTCTTGAATAGAGGCACTTCCTATTTTTACTTCACGTTTTAACCTCAGTGGCGCCCCTCTTAAAGTTTCATACTGGGATGACCCCATTTTTATTTAGCTTGTGTACTGAATGACCCCGTATTTTTTTTGCTACGTTTTATGTGAAAGGACCCTATTTTCACCTGGCTGAGGCATATATACCCATCACTTCACATGGGAGTGCCCCCGGTTGACCCAATGTGTTTGAATTAATACTTTCTGATAATTTGCTAAATAAAGCAGACTACAATCCCGATTGTAGTCTGACAAATCATCTAAAATGCAAAATGAATTTTGGCGGGAAAACTGCGGCCATCTTGAATAATGACCATCATTTTCCACACATCAATTGCAAGTGCTACACATCTTGCAGGCATAGCCATGCAAAACATGTTCAAATTCAAACGGAAATCGAAAATTTCCCTAAACATGCATTTATGAGCTATATACCTTTGTCGAAATATGGCGTATATACATCCACGAAAAATACAAATTAGCATGTCTTGCCAGGCTTCCATTTTTCTACCTTTTCGATATGTTGTTTGGGAGATCTTTTACTGTAAGTTACAGCAAAAAAAAAACAACAAACAAACAAACAAAAACACCTGTAGCAATTTTGTCCAGGTGTACCTAGTATTTTTCATAGATTGGGTGGACTAAAATTACACTAACCACTGACAGCACATTGGTCTTGCTTTTTTCTCCCAGTTGCCATTGTCGCATGTAAAACTAGATGGACTTCCTTGGCAAAGCGAAAAACCGGGCCTTCGACATTGGAAGGTACATGTGCTTCCATGATTATTGCTATCGTCGCAGTCATAAACGCCTTCACTATTGTTCATCAAGTAGTCACATGGTTCTTGAGAATTAAAGTTAAGACATAATTTTATAAACCACAACTATGAATATCAACTCTTACAAATGGTTTTTATGTAATTTCAAAGGAATAGCAAGACAATGGAACCTAGTGTAGCACGAGATATGGACCTCCGGACTCATAGTCCACCTACAACGGTGAAGAATTGGCGTTGCATTATGTTTAAGGCCTCATTTAGTACTAAATACATGTATACCTGTGCAATTATCTGTGGTTAAGGTCTCGGTTTATAGGCCCTGGGAATTTCTGGCAATATAATTGAAATTTCAATGATGATGTTATATATATGATGATGATGATGACTTGTTCTTCTTTATAGGCCTAACGACCATTTAAAAATACTTAAAATGTGCGTACCATTTAGCACCTCTCTCTGTCTCTGTCTGTCTCTCTCTCTCTCTCTCTCTCTCTCTCTCTATATATATATATATATATATATGTAGTAATGTTTCGTCGGATTATTGTGAAGAAAATACTTACCAGGCGAACTGTCGCTGCACTTTGCACCTGTACAAGAAACAATAGCAAGTTAAAAAAAAGGAAAACATTAGAACAAATTCAATACACGACATGGCTAAATTGTATAGTTTGACTTACATACAGATTGAATATAAATTGTAATCACCTGGTGTTGTCAGTAGCAGGTTCAATAGGACGAGTGAATATACAGCGAAGAGTCGCTTGTCCATATTTTGCACACACACAAGACACCTTGATACAAATTGCTTTACAAAATAAAAGCAAAACGAAATCAAACCTCTACCAAAATACAAATGACCAGTTCAAAAATTTGCAAAACAATTTCCAAAGGCACCCACCGAGCGTGTCTGAACTACAATATTGCCAGCTCTGGATGAGTAATAACATGAATATTTTAATGATATTTCGCCATACACAAGGTACCGGTAGCTACCAGGGGACTATTATGTTTATTGTTGTTTACGAAAGGTAGATAAAAGAAGCATGATGATTATACCCATGTGTTTTCGAATGGGTGTAAAAAAGTAGTCAATCGTAACTTAATCATGTTTCCAATGAGTTGATTTTGATAATTGACAGTATAGAAAATGTTACAATTGCAATATAAATAAGTAAACTTAATTTCTAAAATCTAAATTAAAGAAGAGATGGAATGACAACGATCAATCTAATAACGGGACTGAAAAAAGTCTAATTAAAAGTTTAAATTAAATTTAAATCAACCTTAACCTCATGTGTTTTTGCAACACTGCATCAGCGCATTTACTCTCAAAAGAGTGAATTTCACTCTTTTAGAGTGACTACAGGGCCCACTCTGAAAAGAGTGAAAATTCACACCTTTCAAAGAATAATGTTTTGGTCAAATTTACTCTTGATAATTTATCAAATGATAAATTGATATCATTTTGTCAATTATCAAGATAATTTTTTTTGGAGTGGGCCCTGTTACTCTAAAAGAGTGAAATTCACTCTTTTGCATTTAGAGAGTACTATTAAGGATCCTCTTTTACCTAGCTAATACGACCCGCACACACCTGACCCAAATATGATTCCGACCCCAAACATACCTAGCCATTCATTAGAAGCAGCTACATAGACACAACGTTTACTCGCAGAGAACCCCGGCAGAGAACAACCATCTCGGTTCATGTACAGCTGTGATTTTTTAATCTTTGTCATTATCACTTCTATTCATTTTCTTGGTTAGTGAAAGAACACCTGAATGTTTTCCTTCCATTTCTCACTCATGTCATTAACAGTTCACTTTCATCTGGTATTTTCCCAAAGTCTGTGGGTCGTGCTCTGATAACTCCTACACTTAAGAAAACATCTCTGGACTGCAATGAATTTTCCAATTATCGGCCAGTCTCTAACATTAGTTTCATTTCCACGATAATAGAAAAAGCTGCCAGTTATCAGCTCAAAGAATACTTGTATCGGAGCAATCTCTTAGATATGTATCAATCTGCCTATTTTTCCAGCAGAAGTACTGAAACTGCTCTTCTCGAAGTGATATCTTGAATGCTGTAGACAGGCAAGAGGTTACCTTTCTTGTAATGCTTAACCTTTTTGCAGCATTCGATACAATTGATCATGCCTTGCTGTTAAAAAAACTGTTGGATGCATCTTTGGTGTAACTGGTATGGCTCTTCAATGGGTAAAATCGTATTTGGAATGTTATGTGTATCAAGTTGAAATTGACGATGTTTTTTCTGATATGTATAAATTGTTGTATGGTGTTCCTCAAGGGTCTGAATGGGGCCCGCCTGGTTTTATTTTATATACATCGCCAGTGGGCAAAATCATACGTAGACATGGACTAAATTTCCATATTTATGCCGACGATACGCAAATATTTCTTTTAACCCCAGAATACCAAATGCGTGTCAAATAGCACTCCATAAACCTGAATCATGTATCACTGAACTCAGCCACTGGAAGACCGAGAATAAATTAAAGCTCAATCACAGCAAGACTGAATTTTTGACAGCTGGAACATCTCAAGGACTCAATAAACTCCCACCTGTGGAACTCAAAGTTGGTAATGACATTATTAAACTGACTATTTCTGTGCGCAACGTAGGGATAATTTTCGATGATCACATGTCAATGACCCAACATATCAACTCTCTTATTTCTTCTGTTAACTTTCATTCAAGAAACATCCGTCGTATCTCCAAATATCTTAACCAGGACACAAAGCATCATGTCGTTCGCAGTCTCATTCTTTCTCGCCTAGACTATGGTAATGCCCTCCTTTATGGTTCCAAATCCAAGGATCTCGACCGTCTTCAATCACTCCAAAACAAAGCTGTCAAACTTATAATATATAAGATCCGTCTGTATGTTTTCAAATCCCTACATTGAAGTGCTCCGAAATGTCCAGTCACACGATCATTTATGGCTACAACACTTCCTACCGCTCATGTTGGCAAAAATCGTATTGGGAACAAATCATGTTATGTGTCTGCACCCTTACTATGCGGAACATCCTAAAAAAAAGACGCCTGCACAATACCTAGCTTCAAAAAGGGCTTGTATATATATTTTTTAAATTTTTATAATTATTATTTTTTGCCGCCTTGATCATTTTTGGAATGGCGCCTTATAAATGCCCTAAATGTATGTATGTATGTATATATGTATGTATGTATGTATGTATGTATGTATGTATGTATGTATGTATGTATGTATGTATGTATGTATGTATGTATGTATGTATGCATGTATGTATGTATGTATTAGATGCTTCAACGGTCATGTTTTTTTCTTAAAACAACCTACGTTAACAGCTGAATACTCTCCTCTAAATGTAAAATTCCCACTTATTATTTTTCTGCATGTTCGTACGCATGATTGATTTTGGGGAAAATGTGCGGTTACGCAAATTTTTGGTATTCGTAAAGGTGGACATAACTCGCACATTTCCTCTAAAATTTGGACCCTCTAGAGTGCCTGTTTTCCAACACAATCAGCAAAAGGTAAACTTTTTCCCTTTCGCTATCTTAATCTGCCACCACCATCAAACGTCTTTAATATAACATCAATTTCACATTGGAGATATTTGTGTAACCATGCCTCTGCAAATCTTGAATTTGAAGAAAGATCATTTTGCCAGAGCTAAACTATATGCTCGAATGTACTAGACTGGCTGAAAAGTTATTTATGCAATAAAACACATGTTTATTATAACTCGTGTGAATCCGAATCGAAAAAAATAATTTGTGGTGTTCCACAAGGCTCAATATTGGGTCCCCTTCTCTTTATACTTTATGTAAATGACATTTCAAATTCTTCCAATCTACTAAATTTCATTCTCTTTGCTGATGATACCACTATCCTTTACTCACACAAAGATATTCAAAGTCAAATAAGGCTCATTAATAAAGAATTGGAAAAAGTTAGTAATTGGTTTAGAGCTAACAAACTATCCGTAAATGCTAGCAAAACAAATTATATGATACTAGGTACACCTCGTATGACATCCGTAAATCTTGGCAACAATTCACAACGTGATTCTAATATCATTCTAAATGATACGTTTTTGGTAAGAGTGAAACAAACAAAATTCCTTGGAGTATTAATTGATGAGTGTCTCACATGGAAAAGCCACATTGATTGTGTTTCTAAAACTATAGCTAGAAATATTGGTATCTTGAACAAATTGAAACACTTCATTCCAAGTCGTATATTATACTCTCTGTATCACACTTTAATCTAACCTTATATTAATTATGGTATATTTGTTTGGGGAAGTACTTATAAAAAACACTTGAACAAACTGGTTAAACTTCAAAAATGGTCAATAAGAACTATGTCAAACAGTCATTATAGAAGTCACACCGGACCATAATTTTCGAAACCCAATCTCTTAACTCTTGAATTGGGTGTTTTCATGTTCAAAATACTCTATAAACGAACTTCCTAAGTCATTCAATAATTATCATACATAATTATCAAACAAGACATACTAATAATCTCAATTTAACAAAGAATAAAAAAATCGTTCTCTGACCACTCTTTTCGAGCGAGAGGGCCAATTCTTTGGAATTCTTTGGCTAATACAATACAAATTTGCAATTCTGTTAAACTTTTCCGCAGGCAATTGAAACAAAAACTTGTATCTTAATATGAGTTATTTGTCTGGATGCACTGTGCTGTCTTGGTTGTTATTTTGGCAATTGTTGCAAATGTGTTTTTCAGTATTCTCTTTCTTTTAATTATTTTAACTTGCATCTTAATTTCCATTGATCTAAATGTGTGTGTGTAACTCTAGTATTTCGTCTAAGGGGAAGGCTTCTTATCGGGCCTACCCGGCCTTCCAGCCTCCTCCTCCATTATATTTCTTCTCTTGATGTTATTGATTGTTTTGTCACTTTACATATTATGGAAATAAATGAACTGAACTGAACAAGTACTTTTCCGTGAGAAATCGTTTCTCAAGTAAAATTTAGAAACAATAAAATAATATTTTAATCACAAAATGGAGGATACTATAACATTCTTTATATGTGCCATTTTTTTGTTTTTGTTTTGTTGCTTATTTGTTGTTTGAAGTAGGATGTTTTTGCCTCTTTCCACTTTTTGAATATTTTTTATAAGATTGTTTAACTTTGTGAGTTGTATGGTGCCTCTGACCAACCGTTATTTTTATCGATATCAATATATCAATGGTGATTTCAGGATGCCGGATTTGTTTTCCTTCATTTCTTCTATGGCCTCATGGTCGTTATTTAGGAGGCACTCAGGTCTTGGTAACTCTGCCGTATTTCGTAGTGTCTCTGATCTGCCTGTAGTTTCTTTCCATTCTTTTTGTTTGAGTTGTTGCTTCTACATTTCCTACTCTCTTGCTCTTATTGCCCATTTGTCTTTTCCACTTGTAGAATTGTTAGTATCTGGCGTGCGTCATTTTCTGGTTTTTTTCCTTAGTCCATGTTAAATCATCTAGTAGGACCAGTGAGTGTACTCCTTCCCCTGCTGTCACTTCCAAACCCTCTTAAAGCGGCACTGGCAACATTTTCACAAAATATGAAATTCTTAAATTTGCTCTCAAAGGATAGCTAGGCCATTGAGAACGAGATATATTTAACATAAAAATAACATACCCCAAAACAGATAGGGACCATGAGATGAGGACAAGACATCAAGGTAATTGTAGGCCAACTTTTAAGTTTTCCATAACTTTAATCCACAAATGTGTATATTACGAGGATATTTTTTGACTCGTTATCACTGAATTAAAACCACAAAGGTTATTTAGACCGGTCAACAGTGTGGATAGCGTGAGAAACATGCTTACGGAGTGTGTTGTTCTTGTGTTAACAAGCCATTGTCGTCTTCTGCTGAATTTACTCGCCGGCGACGGTTAAATTATAAAATCTTCGGTTTCCCATAAGGAAGCTGATTTGGTCGTAACATTTCGGTGGAGGGCTTTTGTATATAAAAGCTTTACAACCATGCAAAAATATCGATTTTGAAAAATCTGAAGGGCGCACTAGTTTTCAAAGGACAGATGTTCCTTTAAATCGGTGATAACTAAACAACTGGAGGTTTAAAAAATCCAAAGGAATCAGCTTGAGTAGGAAGTTCCACAATTGTTGGTTGTTTGCGGACCAGTGGCGTAACCAGACCTTTGCGAATGGGGGGGGGGGGGGCTGAAGGGGTGCCGAGGCTTTTTTTGAGGGGGCAAATTTGGGTCCTTCTCCATAGCACTGTACAAAAAGTCAGTTCATTTGGGGGGTTGGCGGGGGCAAGGGTTCTGTTTGGGGGGGGGCTTGCGCCCCCTGCCCCCCCGCTGGTTACGCCACTGTTGCGGACCATGTCCACTGCAAATCTTTAGGATCCGACCAACCAACTCTCTGGAAAATACCAACAACCAAGACAAAAGAAACCCTTAAAAAAGATTATTTTGACTATTGGAAGTCGGTAGTGGAGCCACTCATTACACAGGGAGCCACAACAACATTACTTCTTGAACTTGAGAATAATCTAACATGGAAATCTATTATGTATGGTCTTCCTGAGGGTGTTCTTAAGTTTGCAATTAACGCTGCAATCGACAGATTCCCCACATTTGCTAATCTTTACAAATGGGGAAACGTTTAAAGTGACAGGAGGAGATTTTTTCAGGAACTCAAATTTCACTGGATCGGTTGTAGACCACCTACCGAGAACGTTTCGAAGGTTTATTAGAAAAACAGGTGCAAAAGAAAACCGCAAACCTTGTTTTGAACTTGCCTACTATCGTAATCGTTCCCCCATAGAAAACCATGCTTTGACTTTCGTGAACGACATAAACTACTAAATCATCATCTTATTACATAAAGACGGCGTATTCGGCTTATTCACTTCAGGTGTGATGTAATACATTGGTAAGCATTCCAAATATGTAAAAAACCGGGGTTCGAGAAAAATTGGGGGTGCTTCTTCCTGGAAATCTCGTCATGTCTCTTTAAGTAGCAACTGCGGCAACTGCCCCATCTGTTCCAAAAAGGGTACTCTTCCGCACATTCTCAATAACTGTAACCAGATGCTTGACCGATACCTTTGGCGGCAAATAACATCATCCGCATTTTGATCCCTGCTTTTGAAGATAGCAAAATTTTTTAGGTGTCTTGATCACTGCTGATGTAGAAGGGTACCTCTTTGGAGGGGGTGCGTTCCTCCTGATATCATTGCGACTACTCACAAACCAGATATTGTTCTTACTTTCCCCGCTCAAACAAAATTTGAGCTTACAGTACCATTTGAGACAAATGTTGATAAAGCTAATAAACTTTTTATGCTGGTTATAAGTGTTACCCTGGTCCCCTTTGAAATAGGATCAAGTGGTCTTATTACAAAAACTAATAAGACGCGTCTAAAAAAATGTGGCTTCCTTTTCCTGTCCAAGCAAGACACGAGCGTGAATGGAACGTTACTTCTCCTATTTAGGCCTATTGGCAGCATGCCTGTCGTGATTGGTTCCCCGGCTGTTTGGCTTTAAAAAAAGGATATAAATTTTACGTGTATATATTTTTTTAATGTTATACTTGTATTATTACCCTGCCTGGTGGTCAGTATAGGCCCCATTGTCTTGGTTTAGATGTTAACACTTTCTTTATTTTTATTATGTATATATATATATATTGACTGAATAAAGATTATGTAAAAAAATCACTGGTGATTTCATCGATGCCTGGAGCTTTGTTTTACTTCATTACTTCAATGGCCTCATGGTCTGTAATTATAGGAGGCATTCAGAACTCTGCACGTATTTTGTAGTATCTCTGATCTGTCTGTAGTTTTTTTCATTCTTTTTGTTTGAGTTTGTTGATTCTACATTTCCTTCTCTATTGCTTCATTATTTCCACTTTGTAGAATTTTGGGTATCCTGGCGTGCTTCTTTTTCTTGGTTTCTCTTTAGTCAATGTAAATCCTCTAGTGTACCAAGTGAGTACCTCCTTTCTCCGCTGTCACCTCCAAACCCTCTTAAATCGGTTATAATCCACAATTTAATCACAGTTAAAATCATAAAAATTCGTCTAGGCTAATTTTCTTGTTAATATGAAGAATGATTCTGTTATGGCGTCTCGTGGACGCCTAAGGTCAGAAATACCTTTCAAACACAAATAAACGAGCCTTGTGCACAAGTGATCTGAATTTTATATAATATAACAGTTTTAATGATCTTTGATTGGTTTAGTTCAAGAATTTGGTATGTCCAAACAACATTACATAAAACAAAATTATACAATTACACACAATTAGTTAATACTTATTGTCCCCAAGAATGTCCAGTAATGTCCACATGAAGCGTTGCAGTTCAACGATATGTCCTCACAGCGAAGACTTAAAAATGACAGCATGCAAAGTCACGCTTATAAATCCTCAGGTAATATTCCATTGGAATCTTCTCAGTCCTGAAGGTAACTTTTGTCCAGCAGTTCAAGACGACAAGGTTACATAAGTCCCTCGACGACACTAATATTCCACAATATATCAGTCCAAGATAATCACCACGATTTCTATCTGTCCACAATTTGGAATTCTATTTTGATTCCCAGCACTTTCGGCTTCAAAGACGACAGTAGAATAATTATAGCACACTGCTCACGTGGAATTGAAAATATAATAAATCCTGGCACCAAGTACAGGTCTGCTCTTCATTGCAGACTAAAACTAGCTAGAACTTCTAGCTACTTGTTACTAGTGGATGCTGGCGAATCTTCTGGCCAAGTTCTCCTTAATATATACACAATATTTCATAACTAGTATTTCCTAATACCTAACAATAGGTATTACAACATTATCATGCATAAACATAACCTAGCACTGTCAAATCAGATTTCACAAAAATTACCTCATCTGAATTGCATCATTTCACATTTATAACTCCATGGGGGAATCCCCAGGTCATGCAATGTTTTGATCTCAAAGCATAAACAAGTTTCAAGCTATTAGCAATTTTCTCAAAGTGTAAGAAGTATTTGTCTACTTCTTGTTCCTGAAATTTTGGAATCAGGTATTTTTCGCCGCATCAAAAACATCTATCTGTTTTGGGGTATGTTATTTTTATGTGTAAAATATATCACTGTTCTTCCAATGGCCTAGACTATTATTTGAGAGCAAATTGAAGAAATTTCATATTTTGTGAAAATGTGCCAGTGCCGTTTTAATCAGAAAAATGGAGGCTATATAACAATGTAAAGTTGCGTATTTGCTGCGATGATCTTCAAATCATTGATATGTGTTTGTAATATCTTTAAGAGCAATGGTTTTATATGTATTTAAACCAGATTGATCTTTTGAAAATTTACTCTGTACATACGTGTATTTTTGAACGATTCTGCTCTCTATCTCAGGAACAACAAATGTCATGTATAATTTTTCAAACTATATTTTTTGTAATTAGATTTCTTTCAAATCGGTAAATACAAAGCATACAGAAATATATAGCCTGTTATGCAAGTATTCATTCTACTAAATGACAAAACATTAAAATCTAAAAAATTCTGGATTAGCATTTGTGATTTTTGCAATTTCTTTTCTCCAATGTAAAGAATTCGACTCATCCTTCAAAAGCTTTTCATTTGACAAAAACCGACATTCCGAAGACATGGCTAATGCAAAGGTTAATTATAAACGTTTTGCCCCATACCTTCACATTTAATAGTTTTAAACAAAGATAATTAACGATATTGTATAAATAATTAAAGACTACCAGCCATTTTTATTTTCTGAAATCATATGTTTAATTATTCAATAAAACACTGAAGACTAAAAACAGTTCATTATGTTTTATAATATGAAATAATATATGTTATGATACATTTCATAAGTATTGTTTTATTTCAACCTGGTATATTATTATTATAATTTAAAAATTACAAATTAACGAATACATGTTAATTCAAACCTTAATGTAAAATTATATTACTACTAAACATAAACAAGATGATTCGCACGTTTCTTGATATGTTATTAAGAAAAAAAAATTAAAGTGGTAATAATTAATGAGGTCAGTGTCCTTGAATATACAAATGAGTTAAGCTACTTTTGAAACCGTTGAGAACTGTAAGTCCGTGTACCTAGTATCATCAAAATCAGCCATCCCATAACAGAGGTGCGTTGTGCATAATTTACTTTAAGCAAAATCTAAGTGCAATTTTCTCTACATATACCGGGTGTGTCAAAAAGAGAACCCTCTTAGTACATATCTGAAAAGTGCATTTTGTTAGGTTTCCGACATCTAAAAAATCTTTCGAAAAGGATATTGACCGAGTTATGCCCGATTGAAAATTTGTACCACATTTTAATTTTATCCACGGATTGTTACTGTTTTAGTTGTCTTTGAATAAATACACATTCTTCAAGCACATTTTTGTTTATGGTTTTTTTCCCCTAAGACAAACATCAGTTCTGATATTGAGAAGGTTAGCTTCAGTTATTAGAAACTCCAATTCTTTTTACCGGCTCTGCTCTGCCCTCCACTTGGCTGACTCTAAGACGGATTGCCCCATTATTTTGAATTCCAAAGATGCATTGCAGCTCTGGAGAAATGTGTTGGTTAATGATTCCAAGGTGACTCTGTCCATTAAGATTCCCTTGGATGAACACATGTTTAATTAACGTATTGTTCCCAACCATTGCGGCAAAGACCATTACTTTCCGTCTATCATTTGGGGAACGTTTAAGACGGCACAGGGACCACCTGCAAACTTGCCAGAACTTCGCAACAGAATAACCGCTGCCTTTGCAAGCATGCCGTCTTAGAGGCAGCCAAATGGAGGGAAAGCAGCGCAGTAAAGAAGAATGAGGTAAGATGTTGGAATTTCTGATAATTAATAACTAACTTTTTCAATATCAGAACTGACCTTTGTCGCTAAAACAGAAGAAGCCATAAAAGAATGTGCTTGGAGAATGTGTATTGTCTAAAGACAACTAAAAGAGTAACAATCCGTGGATAAAATGAAAAAGCGGTACAAAATTTCAATTGGACAGTATGTGTCCTTTTGAAAAGATTTTTTCGTTTCCGAAAACTTAAAGAGACACCGGCACATTTGAAAAATAGTGCGCCCTCAAGATTTTTCAAAATCGATATTTTTGCATGGTTGTAAAGCTTTTATATACAAAAGCCATCACCCGAAATGATTAAGACCAAATCAGCTTCCTTATGGGTAAACGGAACGATTTTGTAATTTCACGTCGCCGGCGACGCGAAATCAGCAGACGACGAAAATGGCGTTTAACACAAGAACACGCATGCTGTATGCATGTTTCCCACGCTAGGCACACTGTTTGACCGGTCTATAACCTTTGTGGTTTTAATATCAGTGAGTACGAGTCAACAATATTCATGTAATATACACATTTGTTGATTAAAGTTATGGAAAACTTAAAAGTTGGCCTACAAATTACCTGGATATCTTTATCCTCATATCAATGTCCCTATCTGTTTTGGGGTATGTTATTTTTCTGTGTAAAATATATCTGTTCTTCCAATGGCCTAGACTATAATTTGAGAGCAAATTGAAGAAATTTCATATTTTGTGAAAATGTGCCAGTGCCGCTTTAACGAAATTCATTTTTCAGATGTGTATTAATGTGTATGGTTTACCTTTTTCTTCGTGAAATAGAGGACGCTTTGAGGATTCTCTTTCTGAGACACCCGGTATATATACTCTATCCTGACAACAAGCAATTTGAATTATGGACTTGCAAAACCATTACTGTACAAACTCTATTGACATGACTTGTATTGTGCACCACCTATAAAAATACAGTGTTGCCTAAAATAGCATTTTTTTTGTTTTATCAACAAAAACGTTAAGTTGCGTATTTTGAAAACCATGACTTACCTCTTATTTACAGACCAAATAACATCATTATTGCTGATTTGGTGTTCCCTTACGATCCTTCAAATATGGTTTAAATTTCGTGCGAAAGAAACGTTGGTTTTGTTACCTTCGTTCTACCATGGACCTAATAGAGGGAAGGACCAACAACACACAAGTTTCAAAGACCCTATCACGTTGCCGGCTTTTGTTATTAAATCCCCATTTACTGGCTTAAGATAATGCGATAATAACCCTCTCAGCAGGAGGGCTGACTGGCCTTCGCTTGAATTTACTTTATTGAATATCTAATTCCTATAAATTTGGTACCTACATTATAGCTTAGAGTTTATTAACTTTACTCTTTCCATTGGTATCAAAATATGTAGAAACCAACGAATGACGTCACTATGACGTCATAAAGTAATAAAGTTTAAAAATACTGCATATAGGAAGAAACATTGATATTTTGCAAATTTACTGGCTCAAAAATAATATTGTAACACTTAAACATTTTCCATTGATATCATTATGACGTCATTATGACATGTTAGTATGTTGGTACTCATTTTGTTATCAAAGGAAAGAGGAAGACCTGCTATCTATTGCAACTAAAATCAAATTCTGTGATATTACTGTGTCGTACTAGGCGGTTGGTATTTTTCCTCCTGAAAGGGGGGCGGGGGGGGGGGGGTTATTTGCCACACTCTGGGATCACCCTTTACCTTTCCTATACCCCGGTAGTTTTTTTTAATGGAGGGGGGGGGGGGCATGAAAACGGCGCATAAATTGTCAATTGGTAATTACATTAACTCATTTGACACCGGGTTTTAGTTGGGCGAAAAGAATAGAAGAGAGCGGTAACACCCCCCTCTTCGGAAGACGAGGGTTAATTAATTTATAATTTATACATTTAATTAGGTATAAAGTATAACTTATCACATTCATATTTCAGATGAAACTGACATTGGAATCAGTTCGACATGGTATCGGCTATCAAACAGCCACAGCGGTAAACAATTCAAAATAACCGGAAGTTAAACTATTACAATTTGGTGGAAATTGAATGTACTATGCACTTTCCCAAAACCCCTACAGTCAGGGGTCACAACATCCGGTCAAATTACAAAGTTTTATGGACAGCTTTTCCCGTAGTCACTGGATCGACCGCGGCAAAGAGATATAAATCACAGACGGCTTCGGTGTATGCACATGAATACACATCGAGTGCCCAGCTTTTGTCGGGATGAATGGGTAATCGAATTAGGTAATTGGTGGTTTTCGCGTTGTTGGTCCTTCCCACTATTAGGTCCATGGTTCTACGGAGGGGGTGGTTATTTTTTCACGTAATTAACTTTGCCAATATGTTTTACGCAATCGTTACATTTACCAACTATATTTTACCTTTTTTGACCAAAATGAAATTTCAGGGTAGCATAATTATGTACAGTGGCGTAACCAAAAAAATCGGGAAGGGGAGCCAAAAAATGGGAAGGAAAAAAAGGGAGAAGGAAGAGAAAAAGAGAAAGAAAAAGAGGGAAAGAGAAGAAAAAAGGGAAAAAGAGAAAGTAAAAGAGGGAAAGCGAAGAAGAAAGGGGAAAAGAAGAGGGAAAGGGAAGAAGAGGAAAAGAGAGAGGGAAGAAGAGAAAGGGAAGTTCGAAAGTTGCCCCGACTGTCTTGCTTCTCCCCCCCCCCCCCCTCGCTCTTCAGAATTTCGAACCGACTGCGAAAAAAATATGGGTCTACCCGGCGAGCGCAGCGAGCGGGAAAAAATTGGCGTATGAAAAATCGGGAAACTTCTTGAGTCTTGCCCCCCCCCCCCGGAGGTTTCAGATCTGGTTACGCCCCTGAATTATGTAAGTCCTCGAAGTTACAAGTGGGTGTTAAAAACTCCAATGCTGTGCAATGCTAAATGATCACGTTCAATCACAGGGTAAATGCCCACACAAAGTTTGTAACTACATCAGATCAATTACTTCATCATGTAAATAAAATAACGATTTCTTTCGAAATTGGTTTGTTGATACTGCTTACTTGTGACGTCATCATGACATCACATGAAGCAAATATTTGCTAGGCCAGATATAAACCTTCGAATTGATACACGAATACATCATTTGAATGTGTTTTAATAGAATTGGACCCCCCAACACACACACACACACACACACACTTACATACACACACACACACACACCTTCGGAGGACATGTTACAAAAATGGCTCTAGAGGACGGTAGATAAAATAATTAATTTTTATTGCTGATTTGGTGATAACAAACACGAATTAGCCAACAAAATCTGATTCAGCACCCTTTAAACTATAGAAAAAAATCTTCAACCTTGTTCCCGGTTTCTTATTTGTTGTTGAAAAATAGGTTGCACCAACCCGCCTTCCCAGTTACACGTGTTTAGAAAAGTGAATAGAAGAACTTAAGATGAATATACAGGAAATTAAAAACGTTTTTCTAGATGACAGCATTTCGCAAAGGACGTGACGTGTTTCAAAAACTTTGTTTAATAGTCGAACTGAATTGCGTTCATAACTTAATTCAATATTTTCCGCAATAAAAAAATCAAAATGTTATGTCAAAGAAAATACCACAGGTCACCGACGACGTAAAAGCCTGCTAATAATAACAACAACAACAACAATAATAATAATAATCCTAATAATAACTCTAAAATGATAGGGGTAGGTTTAAATATTCATTATGTTATGAGCTTTTATAGTTATTTCAATTAATATTCATATCCTTTGTTATTCTAGTGGATTATCCCTCATTTGCATAAATATTCATATACTTTGTTATCCAAAGCCGAATAAACCACAATACAAAGGGAGGCGTTAGGGGGAAGGTATATTTCGCCCTAACGCCGTATGAGTGAACAACAAAAGCCAATTTCCCCCTAACACACATGATAGCAATGTAAAGTGATACTTAAAGGGAAATTTGAATTATTCATTAGGTTATAATGAGCTTTTTATTATTTAAATTAATTAATGTTCATATCCTTTGTTTTTGCACTTCATTTGCATAAATTAATATTCATATCCTTTGCGGAATAAACGCAAAGAATGGAAACCTTAAAAGGACACAGAATTTCGCCTTAACGCCATCTTCAGTGCATAAAAGAGAATTTCACCTTTATGCTGCATGAATTAGTCATATAATTATAACAAAAATTATAATAATAATAATAATAATTTTGATATGCAAAGTCTCTAAGGGCTTCAACTTATTTAATTTATTAAATGACAACCGTGATTCTAAGTTAATGAACATATCATATACATCGAATTATACACAAAGAATAACCACTACAAATTCAAGAATATTGTGAACCAAGAGATAAAAGAAGAGAAAGAGATAGGGGCTGTAATGACCTGAATGTGTATGTCACAGCGATATCGATGACGTACACTTTAATGTATTATAAATGGCGATTCTTATTACTCTATATCAATTATAATTATACATCCCAATCTGGCTATGGCTCACATGACGTCTGGCCTTCTGAGGATGCATCACATGGAACTGCAAGAAAAAAAACCGTTGCTGTGTTTTTAAATAATCATTAGTCAAATTGAGATAGACTCGCAATATTAACATAATGATGGTTATTAGAACAGGTAACAATCAGTGTTACACAATTGTCACTATCTATTATTATATCAATACAATGTAGGGAATGTACGCTTCGCCATGAGTGTAAGACAGACCAGGGTTATCATCATTAACATCAATAAGATAACAAAACAACCAAGCCAATTTTCAGCTCCCAAGCCTGCAAATTTCTCTAAATTCCCAGTTCCCATGCCCCTACTTCCTTAGCCTTGTTCAAGGCGCTCTAAAACTTCAGTCACCGGCTCACACGTCTGATACGAATAATGTCACAGACTATATTAGGCAGAAATCATGCGAGGAGTGGAGCATATTCTATCAAGCCCTAATTTAAGGGCTCCAATTCAACCTGGCCTATGTTCCATGCTTGCAGCCTTCCATTAGCAAGTTCAATAAATCCCACTCAGGAAGAGCGCCTTGTTCAATCAGCAAGCTTTTTCTTGCATTTGCAAGAATTTGCTAAGAGTTTTATACAGGGAAGAATAAAACTACACAGCAATTTGAACAAGGCTGTCGCCCTGAATAGAATAACCACATCACCTGACCACAAGAGGTATTTGTGGTTTTATACCTAGACTGGTAGACTCCAAATTCCAGTGTGAACAACAGACCACCAGGGAGTGTACCAATTTATTTGTTTATTGAATCTTTCTCTAAACCCTTTCAATGCTAAAGCACTAATTTCAAACCTGCAGTTTATCGGTTCTTAGCAGACAGCCTTGAACAAATTCCTAGACAAAATCAGTTCGCAAGCCCCCAAGTTCAGAAATTGGGGCCGCACATCCCTACCTGAAAAAATGCCCCCTCCCCCATCATGTAATACCATGTAGTGAACCAATTAGAGATATTGTATGGAAAGTTGAAGACCTCAGGGGGTTAAAGGGAACTGCTGATGTGGCTAACCACATAAGAAAACAGCCCCTCCACAAACGAATTGGCCAAACTATGAATACGTCGATGTATATGTCATAATTTGGCTAAGATTTCCCTTATACAAATTGTATATTATCTGGTTGTCCCCTTGGAACTTACCGCAGGCTAATTTATGCTTAGCTCGTGTTAGTCCGGTGTCACAAATCGGAACTATTTCTCCAACCTCCACCGAACGTGGTTCGAGAACCAGATTAGCTACATTAGGATGGAATTGGTCGTCTTCTATTTCGCGTGAAACCTTGCTAGTGAACGAATTCATGGCATCCTTATCATTGTCGAGGTCAGTTGCTGTAGCTGTTTCAGGTACGTCTATTTCCAGACTAAAACACGCTAACATAAGGTACACACTTGGTTCGCTCCTTTTTCGACGTGATATAGGTTCAGCCTCTTCACAATCGACAGTGACACCATCGATACCACACATATCATGACAGGGTTCACCTAGGGAACATTCATCTACGAAGTCCTTGACGTCGTTTTCCAAGGTGGTTTTCACTGTTGTACCAGAGCAATCCATGTTGCTAATGTATGAGGCATCACAGGACTGTTTGAGTTTATTAGGTAGACTATACTCTGAAAAAAGATGAAACATCTTAATATTATAGGAGCTATTAAGATAGTATTTTTTAACTGGCTTCTTGATTAATATAAATATTTGAGGGAATAACATACACCCTTTAATACAACCTTTCTCAAAATAAATTGTGCAAGTGAAAAGCGCCCTCTTTGACAATTAGAAAATACAGTTGTCAGTCACATGATACTTATATCATCGTCAAGGGCATAGTCTTATCTTTTAAATGCCGTTTGTTCTGTTCAATTTGCTCATTTTAATCTCGAGATATGTTTAGTTAACAACGAAAGGGGATATAATCCCCCTTATACCCCCTTTTGCGTTTGCATTTTGGCACAAAAATTTCGCAACTTTTTCTTGTATGTTTCATACGCTTCATCAATGGCATGCTTGTGACCTGCTTGAGCATTAGTGGTTGAAATATCTTGCGCAAGGATCCAATTGCAAAATTTATCCCTTGACCTTGAAATGAGGCCTTTCCTTCGATGTTTACCTCTATGGGGTCATCTACCAAACAAATTTCGTGATCGAAGGCCTTTCTCAATCGAACCCGATATAGACCTCCATGTGGACCATCTACCAGACACGTTTAATGATCGATCTAAGCAGGTTTTGAGAATCAAGAGGTCGAGAATTCAATGATAAAATTGAGTCCGTTACATAGAAATAAGATCAAACGTCATTTTCCATCGATGTTTAGTACCTCTATAGAGTCATCTACCTTTTATGATCGAAGTATAGGTAGTTCTTAGATAATGCGCTCCAGAAACTTTTAAAGACACACAGTCATGATAGCACAATTCCCTGGCCAATGGTCGATGGGTAACAAAACCAAAAGTCTCACCTTGGCATAAAGGTACATCAGTTACTGGTGGTAGCCATCCATTTTCACCATATGTAAATACAGTTTGTTCACCATACTTGACGTCATGATTAGGCGCACAAATTAAAGTACACGTATTTTCCATAGATGCCCATTCCCCATTGTCAACAGTAGGTAGCATTTCACAGAGCCGAGCTGTAATGGAAGAAGATTACAATTTAATAAAGATGATTAACGCTTGTTCACATTTTTTGTATAACGTATGGTATTTCCATTGGTGTATCGTAGAGGGTTCCTACGCACCCTGAAAAATAAAGTTGGAAATTTTCTCATGATACACGATTATGATAAAAATATAAATAGGCCAACATGAAATTAACATAAATTTGATAATTTTGTTAGTTCGTAAAAGGAAAATTATTGATTTTTTTCTCATGAGCACTGCGTTTCATTAATTAACTTCCTCAATGCTTTCTTGAGCCTCCATCCAATCACGAGGTTGCATGTATTGCTTTATTACTGTAAATGTTGCCTTTTTTCGTGGCAGCCTCTTTCTTGTGAAATATCGGACATTTTGCCATAATTATGAAACACGTACTCAACAGTTTCAAAATTCAACTCAAAACATATCTTTTTAACAATCGAATTGAGTGCAATATTTGTAATGGAACAGTGGTATAACTGTGTTGCTTTTATCATTTTATAGGCTGAAGTGTTTTTGATTGCCTAACTTAAGCGTTTTGCTGGAGTTGAAGTTTGGATCACTTTTACTTTACGAATGTGTATATCGTATATCCTTCTAACCTGTTGTTTATCATTTCATTTGCAGTGGGTATTATTTCTTATCATATTTAGGTATTGGATTATGTGTAACTAAATTATTTGATATAAAATATGTATTGTGAAAAGCCTAGAAGTATTCGGGTATTATGTTTTGTCTAAGGTAATACATATTGACTGTATTCAACATAAACATATACCAGGTTACACTATCTAGGTTCATATATCTTAGGCTTGTATAAATAGCATTTCCGTCTTTTAAAGACATAGAACCTGTTAATGTTGTCTATTCTACAATACACAATGAGAAATATTTAAAAAATATGAAAGTACGTCCATTGGTATGCAGATTGTATATATTTGATTTAATACACATGACCTTCCGATATGTGTATAATATTTGAGGAAATGTCTAATTAACGCAACAGGATGGTAAGCAATTATAAGGAACACGGGCCAAAAATTTGTAAGTTAAACCAAAATAAATCTTCGTTGGGTTTAATGTTCAAAGGGCCTAAATATCGAATTATGACCCCGTTCATTGTATTCAGGCGCGTAGCCAGCCCGGTGGTTCTGAGGGGGCAATTTCCCGGTAGGTGCAACAAATACCCCGATCACAAGCAAAAAATTCCCGGTCGCAGGGCAAAAGAATCGGAAAAGGGGCTGGTTTAACATGAATATCCGTGTTTTATTCCCCGATTTCCTCTCAATAGAGGGGCACACCTTTGCCCACACCTGGCTATGCCACTGATTGTATTCCCAGATTCGGTTCCTGAGTTACCAGAAAACAGATTTATTTCATCTTCACATTTTGATGCTACTCCCAGAGATACAAGGGGCGGTAGCAGTGTTTGTCAATCTACTAATTTCGTTAATACACTATTCTAATATAACTTTATCATTTTGAAAATCAGCACGAACCTCCAACTGTTATGTTGAATTCACACTGACTACTGATGTTATTATCAGGATTAGTTGCAGTGCATGTGATAGTGTTTACGCCAGGCTGTAAGTCGTCCCCAGGTTGACGGTTACATATTGGGTCAATAGCTTCACCAGTGACTGGATTGTTAAAATGGGGTTTCTGCCATACCACGTCGTTAGGCGAATCAAACTGCAAATCTTCTGAGCGATGGCAGTGCACATTAGTAGGTGGTAGATTATCTATTAAGCAAGGTGTTTAGTAGAATACTATATGCATTATTATCCTCTCTTATGATATCTGAAATAATTGAACTAGGTCGAAAACAATGCGACTCTTTGTCTGTTTTGCGTCATTACTGCCTGCTGCGTTAGACATTTGGTAATCAACGTTCTGTCCCCAGCCCCAGAACGCAGTTTGAGTGTGATACAAAAATGAAAAAAAAAAAAAAACACTGCAAGTAAACTTGCGACATCCCCCTGGCAAGATGACAGTCTGGAACATGACCTCATATGACCTTTGATCTTGATCCATGACCTTTGACACCATCCACACAGTCTGGTTTAAATCGGACTTAAACTTGTCGAAGGAGACACAAAAAACGAAAACCTAACAAAAACCTAACCAAACTGGAACACTCACACACCCCCCCCCCCCCCACATATATATATATATATACATACATACATACATACATACACACATACAGTTTCGTCAATAAAAAAACTTTTAAAAGATTATTTTTCACCCTTCGGAAGAACGCAATATCTACGAAATACATTAACTGCACGATAACGTCAAGTATACGGTGTAACTTAATTAACAAAATTAAGGATAAATTGTCAGCAGGTCATGGGGTAGATATATTTGTTGTGCAAGGATCGATTGAAAAAAATGCACCTATACACGCGTACGCATCAAGTATAAAATTTTAAGATTAATACCAATGAAATAATTTCTATAAAGAGAGAGTGTTATTTACTTTCTATGATTACTTGGAAGCTGCATGAAACGCTATATCCGGCCTCGTCGACAAATGTATAAGTGACTACAGTATCCCTGTCAAAGTTGTAGGGTGAAGTGATGTTAGGTGGTGTTGTCTCCATTCGCAGTGTCTGAGAATTGTCGCTAGCTTGAGGAACAACAAAATGCACTTCTGCATTTAATGTTTCCTGAGATAGTTCTCCATATATTGGTCCTCTTGGACAATAGACTTCTATTGATGGTGGCTGAATATCTAGCATGTGTGAAAGTAAATACATGTTGCTTTTTCTTTTAATTATTAGTATTAATACTGCTGTTAGTTTTTATTGTTGTTACTACTAGACTACGACTACTACTAGACCACGACTATACCCTATACTAGTACTTTTGCTACTTACTACCACATACTATAACTAAAGACCCCCAAAAAGTACCGCAGCATGTCTTAATACCCCCATAGGTAACAAACCATTGGTCTTTGGACGAAAACATCATATTATATCAATAGTTCGCTTTCTTCCGTAAATTTTGATACCCTTCTTGCCCCATTGAGCTCAATATTGCCAACACAATACCCATTATAAGAAAATCTCTCCCTTTTTAAAAGTTGCAATAAAAGGTATAGCCATATTGATTGCCATTCAGTGAAGTGTGTGTCACTTAATGCATGGCCTGATGCATGGTTGTGTATTGTAGTAGTAGTAATAAAACCAAAGTTTTAAATCCGGTTTTGTCCCCGTCAACGGGGGTGGCCGGATACACCTCACACTCAGCAATACTGCTGTGAGAGGATTTATTGGAGCAAAATATAATTGACCGGATGCCCTTCCTGACGCCACAGTTTTCGGCGGTGGGCCTAGCCTTTGGGCAACTATGCCCATCATACAAGGCAGCATGTGCTGGGTGGCCGCCAAGCTCTCCAGATCTGACGCCCTTGTAGGTAGATCTTCTTTTTCATTCTACCAGGGTAACCAGCTACCCTCCTCATCAGATTTCCAATAGAAAATCGATGGGGTGACGGTTTAGCCGCCGACAACTCGGCCCTGGGAAAGGTAGTACTGGTAACCTTGTAATAATGTCTTCAGTTGCAACTTTGAAAATGTGACACATTTTCGTAAAATTGTGTTGGCGATATTGATCACAATGGAGCAAGAAAGGTGTCGAAATTTGCAGAACAAAACAGACTATTGATATCATTTTATGTTTTTGTGCATATACCAATGGTTTGTAATTTATGGGGGTATTTAGACATGCTGCGTTACTTTTTTGGGTCTTTACTTACTACCTTATTCATATTTCATCAAGAATATAAGAGTATGTCAGAAAAAAATACCAAATTGACCGCTTTTTAAATTTAATTTTTGTTTCTATATTTTCTTATTCACTTTATTTATGAATTTATTTCTATCTTTTAATTTGAAAAAAAAAACCAACCGAAAAGTATTTTTTTCGAGAAAACTTTTTTTAACAGCATCAAGATCACAATTTTGATATTTTTTGGAAAAATAATGTGAAATTTCTGTAAACATACCATGTGTTGGGAATGTGGTAACACTGCGCATATTTTGGTGGAAAAAAATCAATTCGCCCATGGGGTCATTATGCTAATTAGCATAATTAATCATTTTGGGGGTGCTATTAAAAATTGTTTTACCCCTTAAATCGTACTGGATCAACTTTTTATTTTTTTATTCAGCATTGTAAATGCATTGATGTCCTCCTATTGTGAGCCATATTTTATGGAAAACGTCCTTCGGGAAAGTGGTTTTTCATTTCTTGGCGGGAGGATTGGGTGCGAGTTCTAAAATTCGATTTTTGGACATCCATTTTCCGTGTTGACCGTGTTGATTTTGTACAAAAATCCACCAGCAAAGTGGTTTCAGATATTTATTTAATTGAGAACTACAGAGCTATTGTTACTGTCCATGCAGTTGAAAAGATTCGAGGCATTATCACCGTCCAGTTCAGATTGAGCTGTTCTCGTTCGAGATTAAAATAAACTTTGAGGTTCTACTATGAGTTCAATAACTTTGACCGTATATTTGATCATTTATTGAAAAAAGAAACGAAGGCGAACGAATGTAATGGACGAATTGTTACTTGGTAAGCTGTGACCTAACACCTTTGTGCAGAACAATGATCCTTATCTTATTGCTGGACCTCATTTCTATTCAATTTACCACCATGTTGTTTTAGAAGAAAACAAAAGAAGGGGATCCAGCGACCAATCCTCGTAACGCGATAAATTGAATAAATGGGGTTACGCGGCAAGTTACTGGTTTTGGTTCTGCATAAAGATGTTAGGTCACAGTCTTCCAAACAACTTTCCTTTCATTATTTTTGTTCCTCTTTGTTTTCTTTTCGAATAATGGTGAAATATACGTTCAAAGTTAAATGAACGCGCAGTAGAACCCCAATATTTATTTATTCGCGAAAGAGGACATTATTATCCATAGCTTTTGCTTTGCGTCTTGAAAAAATAGCTAAATCGTCATTGGGGTGGTGGTAGCACCTAATATATTTTCAACTGCATGGGTAATAACAACGGCTCAGTAATTCCAGATATAAAGAGAACATGAAGTGTTTTATCCTCTGCATACCGAGAAGTTCAAGAGTGCTATTATTTGCTCTAATCCATACAGCCTAATGCACTTCTACTGGTCACTGTTAGGGAAAGGCATTGTGATGGCATTGTATTCATTTTCAAACAAATGTGTAATGGACTTAACATCCCTATAGTATTGTAAAGTATATTTAATATCAATCTATGCATAAATTAGTTACTTTGCCTATATGCGTATTCAAAGTCTAATATCCAAGCATCTTTCTCTCTTTCATCCCATGGCGAAACAAATACTCCTAGTGTGGTGGACGTTTCATACAGAAGTCCCATGGATGCAAATGAGGTATTGCCATTCATTCCGTCAAGCGCTACTTCACAACGCCATACAGCGCATGACGGAATCAATTGTAATTATCAATGGGACTTCTATATGAAACGTCTACCCTTAGTGTGACAATAATCACACTACTTGCGTGATAATCCAATGGAATTTGGACGGCGATGTCGACCCTTGCGGTCAAAAATGGCAAGGGTCTCCGCTGACGGCGCACCGTATAGAGGTCTTTCGCCTCACTCATGCATAACATATAACAAAATGTGTTAGTTCCCGTAGTATTCCTCATTCAGATAAATTTAATACCCGACCTCAAAGTACTTGTGCTATTCAAAGTGTGACCCATACTTTTATGCATACATAACCAACATGCATGTCGTTCTTTAGATTTAGAACGTCTCCAAAAATTTGGAATGGACTTTGCCATTCCCGGCAGGATGGCCGCTAATCCAAAATGTGGAAGACATCTATTGCGAAATGTGAGAATTGCCTGGACCAAACGGCTCCTAAAACCCTGACGGATGCTGACAATACCAAAGTATAGGAAAATCAACATTCGTCACTCGCGATTGTCGTACTTTTTGTTGCGTTCCAAATTGACGGACAACTTTATCATTGAATTTTATCAAGCCTATCAAGCATCATTGCATAACTACAACCATAATATACATTTTCAGATGCTAACCTAGTTTTTCAATTAATTTGAATAATTTGAACCGTCTATATTGTTATGGACTAACTCTGCAAAGTTCGAAATTTTCAAAATGCGCTTTTCTCACACGTTTTTCGTACTTCGGTGTAATGATGACCGTCACCGTGATACGCCGGACGAAAATAAATTTAAAAATTGATGAACCCACCTTCACAACGTGGCTGCAGTGAATCAACATCCACATTCCATGAACTATCTGCTTCACATTTCAACGCCACACTTATGCCTCTGAGAGCATAACCTTCTCGTAAGCAATAAAATGCACAGTAACTCCCAACACTATTAGACGAAGAACATGCTAACCCTACCCCAAATGGTAATTCATCTAGTAAAGGACTGCAGTGGGTAGCTGAAAGTAATTAAAATGATAAATTGTAGTGTACTTACTTAATCGCATTTGTTCTTAAAACCAATGAAGCAATCAAATGAAATTTGAAAAGTACGAGGGGGTATCAAAAAGTTTTAAACATCACCCAGAAGGGAAGGAGCTATATCGATGAAATTTTGTCAGAATAGTCACTCGTCCTTATGTACATTATGGTGCAAAAATGGACTCTTAAAGCGGCACATTTTCCCAAGATATGAAATGTCTTCAATTTGATCGCAAATGATAGCCATTGGAAGAATAGAGATATATTTTACATATAAAAATATCATACCCCAAAACAGATAGGGACATTAATAAGAGGCTACAGACATCCAGGTAATTTGTAGGCCAACTTTTAAGTTTGCCGTAACTTTAATCAGCAAATATGTCTATTACATGAAAATCATAGACTCGTACTCATTGATAAAACCATAAAGGTCACAGACTGGTCAACCAGGGTTAATGCCATGGGAATCGGGCTCAAGCGTGTGCTTTCTTGTGTTAAACGCCATTTCCGTCGTCTGCTGAATAAATGACGCCGGCGACATTAATTATAAAAATCGTTCTGTTTACCCATAAGGGCGCTGATTTTGTAAATTTCAGGTAAGGGCTAATGTATATAGAAGTTTTACAATCATGCAAAAGTATCAATTTTGAAAAAAAAAACGTGAGGGCGCATTTTTTTGCAAATGTGCCAGTGTCTCTTTACAGGTGGCGATAGATGTCATCAACCTGCCACGCTTACCACATAACCTGCACTGATGGAGAAATTTGAGACATGCGGCATGATGAAGTTCCTGCATTTGAAGGGTTACAGTGCCCAGCAAATCAATGATGGTGATAATCTACGGTGATATTTGCCCGTCATATAGCACTGATAATTATTGGAAAAGAAATTTCCTAACTGGCCACTTATCCCTCACAGATGAGCCAAGAAGTTATTTACGGACGATGCAGCCACAGTGAAGAAAGTAAAGGATCTTGTCATGGAAGACTGACGAGTAACTCTCAGCATGATCATGCATGGAACTGCTCTCTGTTATGGCAGGGTGTAGAATATTATTCACAACCAACTGCACATGTCTAGCACGGTGTCAGCACGGTAGGTTCCGTGTTCGCCGACTCCTCCCAAGAGTTATGCAAGGCGTGACCTGTCAGGGCAGAATTTGGCTCTTTTGGGACAGGATGAAGAGCCCCTGATCTTGCTCCAAGCGATTTCTTCTTTTTCCCACAGATGGAAACTCCACTGTGGGGTAGTGATTTGATGACACTGATGGAGTCATTGAATAGGTGGAAAAGTGGAATTAAAGGCAATCTGATGACTTCTACTGTACAATGGTGGCATGCGCAGTGTCAAGCAACGGTGGGAGAAATTTGTGACTCTGGACGGTGACTATGTGGAGAGGTCTTAAGGACTCTGAGATCTTCGGAATCTGAAGACCTCTAGAATGGCGGTCTGTGGACAGTCGGTTTAAAGTGGGAGAAATGTGTGACTTTACACAGTGACTATGTAAAGATGCCTTAAGGATCACAATAAAATAACGTTCCTGGCTCTATCCCTTCTAGGTGAAGTTTAAAACCTTTTGATACCCCTCGTATGTGGAGAAATGATAGGATTTACGAATATAACGAACAATTTCAAAATGTTTAAAATAATGTTCAAATTATACCACAAAACTAAAAGTATTGCATTTTTGGCACACGCTATATAGATGGATAAGAGTGAACGCGCTCTGACATATGCAATTGGATCACATATATATATCTACATCCTATGGTATCAAAAAGCAGCAAGCTAACGCCTTCCAGAGTTAAAAGGCCACGATGATCAATAAGTCAAGGCCTCTTATTTATAGCATACATGCCATACAACACGTTTCTTTAATGTACATCGATAGATTACTGGTTCACATCAAAGAAAGGATTGCCAATCTTATGAATGGCAATCTTCAGGTGAGGTGGTGCAAAATGTTGACCTCAATCCATGCCACGTAAAAGTCATTGATTTTCCTGGATAAAGCATACATGTATTATTAGTAAAGCGCATTAAGGCTTCCGACGATGCATATTGCGCTTAATAAGTGTTGTTTAAATATTTATTATTTCTATGTATATTTATATTCCTTAATTTTTTTACAAACCAGGTTTTTTTTATTTACACTTACCAGTATTTTCACAAACCGGGGGTTCAATCCAGGACCAAAACGCATGCCCTAATTCATCATCATATTCACACAGGGCTTGGTTGCTCCCTTTCAATTCGTAATTCGCTTCACACTTAATCCTACACCCGCCTCCAAAGTGATTGTCACAAGTATAATTTGTGTCCACATATCCATGAGGCGGTAGCACTGGAACAGTTGGTTGACAGCGACGAACTGTTATGAAAGAAATAAAACATGAAGGTTCATATAACATTACAAACATTTTCCAGCCATTTTGATTAAACTTGAGCAACACAATTTACCAAATCATGAGCTTTGTATATTATTTACTACCACGTTCTTGCCCCGGTCTTTGATGCAAAAATATTTTTTGTTTTTTGTTCATTTTTTGTGTGAACATTTGCGACTGACGGGTTGAGTGAGAACAGCCACCTCGATTTTTGCAAATATGCTACTGCTGCAAAAACTGAATTGTCAGGTGATCCAACCAGGGAACAACAATCAATGGGAATTGACTGTGGCTGTCTGCCGATTCCCGAAATCAGATTTTCACGTTCATTCATCACACTCTGTTTGGAGCTTCCGCGGTTGGGAATATTACCAATGCTTCGACAGCTAAGGGACATAACAACGGCCCCCATAATGCAGTGGGCACACAGCAACCAGCTATGCTATGCATAATAACTATGCTATGCATAATGAGCTATGCTATAGCAGCAGATAGCAAATTATGCAAATAAGTTTGACGCAATCGTCCAATGGCAGTGCCCGGAGGTGTCACCAATTTGCTGAGTCACTGTCAGAGGCCTGATCCAACCCTTTCGCAATACAGTACGCCACCAACGGTTGCCTTATTGGAGGCAATGTTTTCCCGGTGCATCATAGGAAAAACTTGATATTAAGGCCCGCTTAATACAAATATTACCCTCTCCCCTGCACCCAACTCTAATTTTTGGATTAAAATCACATTTGGAAAGTTGTCAGGAGATTAATATTCTATCTTTCATAAAATTTAAGAGTTGGGTCATTTTGAGCAATTCCGTGACTGTGGAGAGCAGATCATCATTTCTCAGTGGATTTGTCTTTTGTGAAGGTTAGTGAACAAATTTAGAGAGGGTGCCCCTGGTGAAAGTGTGTGCGGAATCCAGGAGGGGAAAATTCATAATACAGGGGTCAAAAATTGCTGTAAAAAGGTAACCAACGTATTCGTCTTGTTATAAGGATTAAAAGGTATAGTTTGTGGGTTAGCAGAAGGATTAAAAGGTATAGCAGAAGTTAGCAGAAGTGACTCCACATCCAGTGAAGAGGAATAGTTGAGTTACTGCTACTGTAATTTCAAGTACCATATTGCGATAAACATTTCTTTTTCTTCATGGCCTTCATCTAAAGATGTTGGCTTGCACGCTTCATGCATTTTTTATTCAATAACAACAACAAAGTTTGTCTCCTCTCAAAAGAGATAGTCTCATCATCGATCTGGACCTGTACGTATTTATTTTATGAATCTACTATACTAAAGGTTGTAACTTTTACATCCGCATGAGCGGATTGCCATGGGATTTGCATGGAATCATACACAAAAAGTAAAAATAATATGTTCCATGAAGATGGAATTCTCAGGTTAGTTTTAAGAAATTTAACACTTAAGGCCCCATAGGTAGTGAAATTCTACAGTAAATTTGCCCATAGACTTCAATACAAAATAGTCACTCAGCTCAACCCATATAACTTTGTGATACATGCATTTATTTTAATGAAACTTTCAGATATTATGTAATATTAAATTCCGCATTGAATAATGAAGCCGAATTTTTTTCCGCGGTTGCCATGGCAACCAGTCCGCAGCCAATCAGCAAATACTTGCATGTAATTTAAAAAGTATGATAGATATCAAAAAACTCTTCATTGTTAAATAGAGCATATCTTTCTTCAACTTTGTGCCAAATTTGGTGTGCATTGGATGTTTAATGGTGGAGTTATGTGGGAAGAGCTGAATCATATTAGCCGAATATGCAAATTAGAGAAAATGGCCGACAAAGATTTTCATTAATTTACATATGTTGTGTTTGATATTTCTGAATACAAAATCATGTAAATAACCAAGTTTAGTTGTGTTTCTCCTGGTATTGTTATAAGTACTTGTCTCCAAAACATTTGAGATAATTATTTCATGAAAATTAACACTTTTATTAAAAATTGTAGTAGAGATTTTAAAATCACTATTTATGTACTTTTATGGTTGAAAGTGATCATTTTTTTAATGAAATATTGAGAAAACATATGTATCTACTTAGTTTTACCAAAATCTCATTGTTGATGGTTGGTTGATTTGCTGAAATTTTTCACTACTTATGGGGCCTCATAAGTGCTCAAGGAGGGGGTTCCATGGGACTCAACATTTGATTTATTTGCGATTTCTCGGTTTACGCAATGAACATTTTCAAGGAGTTTTTTGCTATTTGTCTGATTTATGAATACGCTTCTCCTGATACCGTACCCTAAAAAAATTGATTCGTCCACGGCTTCATTAGCATAATTAGGTTGGGTCCCTAGGAACACCCTCCTTGGGCACTAATGGGAGAGAAAAAAATCAAGATATTTTGCTAATTAAAAAAATAAAGCAATTAAATCTTGGGATTTATTTGCGTAGATACACCTTGTGAGGCCATTAATTAATAATTAATAATACTTAAATACCTCTTTATATGCTGATAGGATTCATTTTTAATTTTGTCAACACCATAGTCTTAACCGTGTAAGTCTATGGGAAAGTCCAAGGTGAATTTGAACTTTCTGAGAAAAATACAAGATGGTATAAATTTGGCAATATTGCGCTATAATTATTTCAATTGGTTATTCTAAAGTAGATATAATCCATTATTTTGGTTCAAAATCATATATCGGAGTTGCTGAGGATGGAAATGAACGAACCACTTTTTTTCGAAGAGTGACAATTTCAATTGGCCATAGGTCAAAGGTCAAAGTTCGGATTTTCATTTTTATCATTGGTATGTGGTTCTTACATGACCCTCATTTACTTGTGTAATTTCATGATCAAACTCAGTGGCGTAACAGGCGGGGGGGGGGGGGGGGGGGGGGCAGGAGGGGCAGGTTGCCCCCCCCCCCCCCCCCCCGACGACTTTGGCCGGGAAAAAAATTGCAAAAATCATGCAAAATCAGCCGTTTTTTAGTCCTCTGACCGGGAAAAATTGGCCTTTTGACCCCCCTGAGAGGGAAAATTTCTCAAGACTGGGAAATTTGCCCCCTCAGAGCGGGCAGGCCCGTTACGCCACTGATCAAACTCCTATGGGAAAGTGGTTATCTGGGTTGGGTCCCTAGGAACCCCATCCTTGGGCACTAACGGTAGTTTTTTTTTAGCTTGGGCACTTAAAGAGACATGAGGAGATTTCCGGAAAGAAGCGCCCCCAATTTTTCTCGAACCTAGTTTTTTTACATATTTGGAATGCTTACCAATGTATTAGATCACACCTGAAGTGAATAAGCCGAATACGCCGTCTTTATGTAATAAGATGATGATTTAGTAGTTTCTGTCGTGCACGACAGAAAGTCAAAGCATGGTTTTCTATGGGGACCGATTACGATAGCAGGCAAGTTCAAAACAAGGTTTGCGGTTTTCTTTTGCACCTGTTTGTCCAATAAACCTTCCAAACGTTCTCGGTAGGTGGTCAACAACCGATCCAGTGAAATTTGAGAGAAATTCATATCCTAAAAAAATCTCCTCCTGTCACTTTAAGTGTTAAGTTTATCTGTTAGCACAACCTTTTTGGACACACCTTGATGTCTTTCAAAATTCAATACCTGTATTATATGGAAAACCAATCGTATGCCAGGTGTCTTTGAAACCACGTGTATGCTTACCTCTTACAGTAATCTGTGCATTACATATAGCCTCGTTTCCTGCCGCGTCAGTAGCCGAACATTCCAGATTGTAAACACCTTCGGGTTTGGTACCTGCTGTCATATTACAACTTATAGTTGGATCGTCTTCTGAATTATCAGTCGCTACAACGTTCAATTCTACATACGCCGACAAGCTGTTTCTTATGGCGTAGATTGTGTGGTTTTGACATTCAGTAAATTGAGGTTTTTCAATATCTAAGAATATGAAGAATTCAATAAAACGATCGAAACCTAATATCGTCACGTGAGTGTAAGTTAGTGTACGGTCGGAAGTGCAATAGCTGCCATGTGATATGTGTGCTGCCATGTATTAGGATGACTTTATTTTTCCTTGACTCATTGACAAAAGACTTGGATAATAGTTTGTTTGATGGGAATTTTTGACAAATGGCAGCTACTGCACGTACGACCTTCTTGCATTCAAATAGCTTCACATGACGATATGTTATTCTAACAACAAATTTCCTATTTTTGTTTCAATCTCTCCTGATCCTTGATATGGAATCTGCTCCGATGCTTCGATTACCAACTGGATAATGCTACTGACAACTTGTACCGACAACATCTGTACCTGGTGTTTTGTTACAGTTAGTGTGAAAGGATGGAACACCTCTTCTAGTGACGGACAGGTAGTAACTATCAAAATGTAACCAAGTGGAAGCAATTATGGAAGAAATATATTTTGATTTTGTGAACATGTGATGTGCATGCAGGAAAGTCGTATCTGATATTTTGACAAAAACTGGTTGTTTTTTTTATTATTATAGCACAGTGGATTGGTATGAGAATTGTGCGTTGATGATAAATCTCTCAAATTTGGCAGAGAGTTGGAGAACGTCCAATGAAAGATTTTTGGTTATAGGGACATCGTAGATTTCTCATGTTTCACGATGAGAGGGAAATGAAAGATTACACAGGCGGTAAACTGCAAATAGCTTCAACACTGATGAAAAGAATACCAAATTTTTCGTCTGCCTATAAGGATTCAAAATATGACGTTAGTTTGTTCAGTATGACTTACGTTTTTGGAGTAATAGCCTAAAAATGCTGAAAATAGCCAAAAAGGTCAAATTTCCGTTTGTACAAGGGTACCAAGATAAAGCTGCTCCCATTTTGATCCTTAACTCCCAAATCATAGGTCCTACATGAACAAACTCTACATATATGTGGAATCCTTATAATTAGATGAAGAATTTGATATTCTTTTAAACAAGATTGGAGAAATGGTAGGTTCTTCCTAGTTGGACTTAGGCTTGGACTGAGAGTTAAGCCAGAGCTAACTTCTTTGTGAATGCGGGCCAATGAGACCAAATTTACAGTGCGGACATGAAAAGACAAATGTCATACCTTCGCAATGGAGATGTTGTCCAACCCACACATTTAAATTGCAAGAGCTATCGGTGAAGCAATACCGTATATCGTCGCCAATTGCTTGGTAGCCTACATTGCATGCCATTTCACACGGTGATCCGAAAGTCCCAGAACATTTTGTTGAATCAGACACAACGTATCCATTGACAGGAGGAAAAAGATCCGAACAACGAGGTACTATACAAGGAATTAATTAAATAATTTGAAAATGACATATGGACGTTGCCGGAGAATATAGGTTTTCCCAGTTAATCTCGCGCTTGTGTAAATGGTTTTAAAGAAAGACATGTGTAATTCTTTCTGGAAATGTGTTATTGATATTCGTCAAATCAGTTGACAAATTCGTGGCGGTGACTACTGAACTTACAATATCTCCCTGGCTTTTCAGTTTACTAAACCAAAGTAAAAACAATAATCTAATTTGACCCCTAGATGACTTTTGACCTCATATGTCCCAAGTCATCTGAAGAAAACTCATAATTGTGTATATTGTATAAAATGTAAAATATGAAATACGAGCTTCAAAATCAATAATATAAGCAAAAAAAAGAAGCTAACATCCAAAATTCACTTAGATTCCTTAGTTTGATATGAAAGCATTTATTTGTTTTTATTTAAAGCGCCATTCCTACAAGAACATGGCGCTGTTGCCTATTATTAGTACTCTGCCATCAGGATATCATCAGCATCATTTTGCTTCACTTATGATGACAACTGGCCAGCGAACTGCGAACAATCCTATCAGCACCTGTAATATTCTCCATAACAGCTACCCAAATATCACTTGGGTTGACAAGGTAAGCGAGACAAAATGGCTTCAACAAGTGCACAACACGTTGGCCGCAGTGGGGCTCGAACCCACAACCATCATATCAAGAGTCGGCCGTCAATCCACTGGACCACACGTGCCCTAAGGGCGCTCTGTGTAAACTACAGAACATGAAATGGTGTGGGTAACCCATTAAGACATTTTAAACAGATATCTAAAAAATTATACTAGGTCTCTGGTGCAAACGGCTCCAGGTTCGAATCCCGGTGGGACCAAGGACTTGCTGCAGTATAATTGGTTTTAAACCCCCTCGCTGCCAAAGCGGTCATGGATCCATTATTATCAAATTGAAAACAAAAAGAAATATAAAAATACAACAAAATTCGGTCACACATATAAAAGGTTTTGTACGAATAGCGTTCGACACTGGAGCCAGGGAAATGAGGCTGAAGAACTCACGGGGCAGTGCCCAAGTTTTTCTGCAAATTTAACTTACCTTGACAAGACGGGCTTACAATATCCAATTCCCCCACATCCGAAGCCCCCTTTTTTAAACACGTCATAGGTACGGCCACTACTGCTTTGAGGACACTATCCAACATCGCATAGAATGCTAACAAATCGACCCAAGTATAAGACCAGATGGAGGACAGGGATATTCACCGTTTCAATTGGACGTGGATCGTTACAACTGATGACTGCATTGATAGAAATGAAAAACAATAAATAACAAAACTAATTCAGTCAAAAGGTCAATGAATTGGGGGTGTATTTCATTAAAGTGCAAGTATGATTTATACCGCCAACCCAAAATATGGAGATACCCTAACATAAAAAACTTTATCAAATAAAATCAATACAGTAAAACCCCCACATACATACCCCTAAAAATTTACTACTAAAAATAGTTAAAACACTTGCTAAAAAGGGATATGTTGTAATTAGCCTTGTGCTTTTACCTGAGAGGAGCATACACATGAGTAGAGAACTATGGTTTAATCATTCAGGCTTACACAATAAACAACATTATTGGGAAACCTTATTTTACTTCGGAAGGTATGGTACAGGGATAATAATCACTGAATATCAGTTAACAATGATTTTTTTGAGTTAGGTTGTTTCCATATTTTGAGATGTGGTTCCGTTTTTTTTGAATTTACACATTCACTAATTGATTGGGATTGCTGTAACAAACTCTATGGCCCATACCTCTAACTCGTAGATGCATAGACCAGGTAGCTTTATTGCAGTTTTTTCATCTGCAGCCTCGTATACAAGAGTGTGAGTCATTCGGTATACCGGTAGGCTTTCCACTTTCTGCTAGTGGTACTGAGTCGATGCTGATACAATGGCATTTATCTCCCTTGAATTCGACGGGTCAAACGCCTAATCTTAATATTATACAAAACTATATATTTATACCCAGAATGGAGTTATGTTGTTTCAATGCAAAATCTTGATTAATAAATAATAATAATGCATTTTATATATGGCCATCTATCTGGAAAACCTATTCCGAGGCGCCAACCATAAAAAACAAACACATACAGGCAAAGCAAAACAGTTACGAAAGAATAAGAGCGTTAATTGTCATAGGCAATCTTAACACTTACCCCCGGAATAAGGGGGGGGGAGGTTCCTAGGTACCCAACTTCAGTTTTCCAGCCGGGGGGGCGATTTTTAACGCTGCTGTGCAATATATTTGGTTTATCTTTTTTGTATTTGTCTAAATTTTAGTTGCGCTTGCATTGGTTGCCAAAAATTCAAATCCATCGCGTCCGTTTTTGCAGTAATAGGTTGGGTCTAGGTCAGCACCCCCCCCCCCTTATGCACTAACGGACGTGCCCATGACAAAAATGAAAATCTTATTAGAGTTACTTGGGATTCTGAATTGCATTAATGCATACACCTAGTGACAGAAACAAAGTAAATATTAATTTAAAAATCTTTGCAAAAGTAAGAGGCCATTGGAGCATATATTTTATATACATCATGTAGCGTTTTACTGTCGAACCTTGTAAATTATACAAGTACCCCTAAAAAATTTAACTGGATGAGTATTTATGTTTGTGCTTTATATGTAAATCTAGTCATTCTTCACCAATTAAAGCAATCGGCAATAGTCTAGGCGAGCAATGCCGTAGAAATGCAGAAACAAATTAGTGTCTTTTTCGCACATTTTGACGCGAAATTAAAATCAATGTTTTGCCCCTAATTTTGTTACGAACAACTTTCTTGAGTTTTTATTTCTTCATTGTTGATGTCTTGGAAGCCTTCTAACATGTGGTGGATTCATCTAAAAATCCTTTAGGAAATGGTTATATTGGGGGGGTCCTAGAACCCCCCCGCCCCGCCGTTATCCTAACGGAAGTGCAAACACATTATGCTTAAGTGTTAAACGGTGATGTTTTTTTGAAACTCTTCTTGAAAGTATCAAGTGAATTACAAAATCTGAGTTCTGTAGGAAGTGAGTTCCAGAGCCAGGAGCAGATGCATAAACGGCCCGGTGCCATATGAAACAAGTTCGAGGAACCGAAAGCAAATGTTTTCTGACAGCTAAGGTGACGTGATGGATATGGGGTTTGAGAAGCTTGCTGATATAGAAGGTCCATAGCAATGAAGTGCTTTCCAGGTGAGGAGGAGGAGTTTGAAGTGGATTCGATACCGATTGGCGAACCAGTGCGACTTTGTAGAACAGTGAATCTGTTCAAATTTTCTTGTCCTTGTGAGCATACGTGCAGCAGCATTTTGAGCTTTTTGAAGTTTACTAAGTTGCCGCTCAGTATTCCATACATCGAGCTTACCATTATCACGGCGTACGTGACCAAGGCGTGAACAAGTGTCGCTGCAGAATCATCATCAAGCACTTTACGGATCTGGCTAATGTTCCTAATCTGAAGTAAGTGGATTTTGCACACTTTTTAATGTGGGCATCCATGGATAGAGTGTTTGTCAATATGATTCCAAGATTACGAGCATTAGCGAAGCACGAATTTGCAGGAAGCAATTTGAAGACATGTCGTGGTAGGTTTTGTTTGATGATATTTGATTATAATGATTAGTTCAGTTTTGTCATCATTTTATTGTCAATTTTATTCGCTGTCATCCATGATTTAATATCCTTTATACACAATTCAATCCTAGACCGAGCGGCAACTTCATCAGAAGGATTATCCAAGTCAAAATATCAGTACAGCTGGGTGTCGTCAGCATACATGTGTCTTGTACACCATGCGTCCGAGCTATGTTAGCTATTGGAATATAGTATATAGTGAAAATAGCGGACCAAGTACAGATCCTTGAGGGACACCGAAGAGGAGTCTGAAGGAAAGAATGACAACTCCATTGATGTTAACAGCCTGCATTCGATTCATTTAGGTAGGAGTGGATCCATTTGAGTGCACTTTCCCTGACACCTGAAGAGGAAGACGCGACAGAAGGATACGTGTCTATGGTATCAAATGCAGCAGATAGGTCTAGAGAACCATATAGACACCACGCTTCTGCGCATACTGCGCAAAATGTCATTCGACCACAGAGTACTGCTGTTTCGGTTCCATGGTATTTCCTATAGGCTGTTTGAAGATTCATAAGGTTGTTAGAAGGCGAGGTGATAATAGCATCCGAGATGATACAACTTTTTCAATTACTTTTGAGATGGAAGGCCAAGTTTGGATACAGGGACGGTAGTTCTTTCAAATTTCGGAGTGCAAGCGATGGCTTCGTAGAGAGTGTGAACAAAGCAGTCTTGAAACAGACGGGAAAACGGCAGATGCCAATGAAGATTAAGCATTGCGTGATCATTGGAACAAGCAGGTTGAATATGTTTTTTTTCAACAGCCAGTATGAATTGGGTCCAATCGCACGACTTTTGCGGTGAAGCACTGGTGATATTATAAATTTCCTCTTCAGAATGCAGGAGAAAAACTTCTAATATGAAGTTATATTTGTTCATTAGCTGTCCAATTGGTAGTGGTCAGATGTCGGCACAGTTGATTCAGAGTCTAAGTCACTGCGTATTTTGCATTTTTAGAAACAAGCATTTGTTGAATTGTTCCGCCATTGTTCTTTAGACTTGTGATAAGGAAGTTTCGCTGTTCCTTTTTGGTGTCACAAGACTTCCGACTCTTAAAAAGTTGTTTCTTGTCAGTACGTTAGATATCTTGTCTCTGTAATATGATGCCTTGGCATTATGTATCATGTTATATACTAATTGGCGCTGAGCTATAAAAACTTGACGAATCCACTTCCAATTTGGATTCCTCTCATTACGTTCAAGTCTTTTCCTTAATTTCTTCGTTTCGTCGATTTCAGGAATACCATGGATTGGATGGTCGTAATAGTAAAGCGTACTAGTCCCTTCAAGTGCTGATCATTCAAAGTGTTACGCAAAGATGCGTTGTATTGGTTGACATTTCAGTGAGATCAGTGGATGAATTAAATGTGGAGAGGAATCTTTCTATGTGCGACAGAAAATCCCTCATGGTCAATATCCTTAAGGTTTCGGTAGGCGGTTGTTGTCTCAATGGAGGTGGTTTTCTAAGGTTCACCCTGACAAAAGAAAATGGAAAACATGATCATCATTAAACAGTCTACGTTCACATAGTTATCAGGTTATCAGGATCACGCGCAATGACTAATCCAAAATATGTGCCACTGGTGTGAGTTGGAGAGTTTACATATTGATCAAGATTACAATATCAAGCATTCCTTTAATCGTGCAGTATCATTATCATTTGAGTCCTCAAAGTGAAAGTTAAAGTCACCAACTATCAAGAGTTTAGTCTTGGAAACAGACGACAGCGTGCTAAGAAAATCATAAAATTCCTGGATAATCACACTAGCTGTTAACGCTGGTGTTTCTTGCTGTATGTTGGCCTGTATATAGCAATCAGTGGGAAGAAGATATGTTCCTGGATGTACATCACAACATCGGCTTTCAAATGATTTATATTTGAACTGGGAGCTGGTACTTTCTGGTTCTTGTTTTTATGTATCACAGCAACTCTACCACCACGCCGGTTGGGGCGAGAATACTGAAATCAAATCATAACCGGTAACGACAGCTCACCAATAGTTTTCTTGTTTTCTTGTGTTTATTGAATCGGACAACCAGTTTTCGTGATCGCGAAAGATCCAGATCTTCTCTACATATAATAACGAGAACATGAGTTTTTGTTGCGACAGACCGAGCATTTAGTACACACCAAGGTAACAAAGTACATCAGTGTCATTATTATTATCAAGATCAGCTGTAGGCCTTGGACATGTAGAGAAGGGACAGATTTGGAGCCTGGGGATGAAGTTGATTAGTTTCGTGCTAGGTCTTTAACTCTTCTAGGTTTTTACCCCACATCTTTTCTTGCGAGGTATCGACACGGTTGTTTTATACCAAGTTCTTAAGGTGATTCCAAAGCTCACATGGGAGGTGAGGGGCTGTATGGTGCTCATCATCATTCAATTGAAGAATTTCCGTTTTGTGTAGAGTTGGGTTTAAATTATTTCTTGTAGAACCATTTCTAGTAGATGGATGTGTAGGTTCTATTTCAACAGTCTTTGCAGGTCCCGGATTATTTTCAATGTCACCACATGCCAATAATTCCACCTGAAGTGGCATAGAGTTGCATAATAAACATTTCTGCTTTTCAAAAACTTCCATTTTCACATCCATATTTACAAACATAAGACTTGTGAGGAAGAGAAACACTATTGAGTTCACAGTTTAGGTATGACAGTATCAGACAGTTTGATTAATCCCACGCAGATAAGTAGAGTCAAGAAGACCACTTGCTGCTGTGCACCATTAGGGTACGGGTTGAATACAATTGTTATCCTGGGTCATATAATTGAGACACATCTTGTTTAGTGAAGAGCAGTATGCTAATGAGGCAAGTCACTCCCAAAGTAGAAAAATCAATATGAAGGTGGCTGTATTCCTGTGTAGGAAAATCCAGAGTTTCCAACTTGGCGAGGTTACAATATAATTCCATAAAATACGTCATAAGTATAATAATAATAATAATACCGATGCTTATATAGCGCAATTCCAGAAAGGTGACATTGCGCTTACAAAGACATATAAATATAATGACAAGGATACATGAAAACAACAACCAGAAAATACAAATTTAATACAGTAGGTTTTTAAACCTGTTTGTTTGAAACGGGACTGAGCTGGGGGGGCTGACTAATGGTTAAGTGGTAATTGATTCCAGAGAGTTGGCCGTAGACACTGAAAGACTTCCATCCACAGCATTCCTCTACTACGTGGGATAACGAGGCGAGAATGGTCCATACTTGAGCGAAGCCTTTCTATGTTTCAAAAATATCAGGAAAATTGTCAGTAGATTCCTTGGGTAAATATCCCATAGACAGTTACTTTTCAAAAAACTGAATCACAGTAGATGCAAAACAAAAAAAAAACTTGACCAAACAGAGACAGATGAGAGGTTGCTGCTCGCAGTTGTGGCGCCCTCCTTGATTACAGAATGTATGCACCAAGACACAGGACAAAAACAAACCGAAGAAACAACTGGGAACTTTTTATAATCATGAGCCAGGTTTTATAGACAATCTTGATATGTTCGTGGATGACGATCTGTCTCTTACTGAATAAAACGTAACACGTAGATCTGCGATTTATCCTTAAAAAGCAAGTTGGATAACGGGCTCTTACCACAAGAAGAACAATACATATAGCTTCTCACCAGGCTTGGAAAAGTCCCCATGAGCCTTTAGTTTCACAAAACAGTTAAAGAGGACACTGCGCACATTTGAAAACTAGTGCGGCCCTCAATGATTTTCAAAATCGATTATTTTTTGCATGGTTGTAAAGCTTTTATTACAAAAGCCCTCACCCGAAAATGATTACAGCACCAACTCATGCTTCCTTAGGGGTGGTAAAACGGAACGATTTTGTAATTTAGCGTCGGCCGGCGACCGCGAAATTAGCCGACGACGAAAATGGCGTTTCAACACAAGCAAACACGCACGCCGGTATATGCATGTTCCCACCTTTGTGGTTTAATATAAGTTGGATTTACGAGTCAAAAATTCATGTAATATAACCATTTGTTGATTTTAAAGTTATGGAAAACTTAAAAATGATCTACAATACCTGGATATCTTTATCCTCATATCAAATGTCCTATTGTTTTGGGGTATGTTATTTTTTATGTGTACAATATATATCATGTCTTCCAAGGTCCTAGACTATCATTGAGAGCAAATTGAAGACGTTTCATATTTTGTGAAAATGTGGCCAGTGCCGCTTTAAGTCGCACAGTTTTTTTCGTAGTTCAAGTTTTAACCAAAACGATAAATGCGATCGAGGAGTTTAGAACAACACTGACGTTTTAAAAGACATGGGTGTCCATTACCATTAAAAAGTAATAATGCTATGTCAACGTAGAGTATTTTTTACCTCAACCCCTTATGGGAATTTTTTCTGCTAGGAACACAATGCATTCTCTTCCTTTTCTCCATCGAAAGTTAGATTTTTCATTACCCCAACTGAAATTTAAGGTGCTGGAAATGTTTCCTTTTGGAATGGTCTGAACGAAAACGTCCTCCCAATGGTTGGTAATACGCACATGGTCCCCTGTTAGTCATAGTCCGGTGACTCTTAAGTCCTCGAATAATAGTCCAGGGGATGTGCTTAGCTAGGAACTATAGTCGCCGACTATGATGTATAGAAATGTTTAGTTCCTTCAAGTAGGAAATGCTATAATGTGAAATGATTTAATAAATAATAATAATTTACCCCTCTCCTGTGGCTACATTTTCAGAAAGAATTTGCCATTAGATATTTACCTATGTCCGTGAAACGGGGCAATAGTATTCTGTCTTATGCTGTTTAGTCTTCTCCTTCTACCTAGCCGTGTGTCATGCACGGCTAGGTCCTGTATTTGTGCGATTTCTTATATCAGGGCGGTGCAGCCGCATGCTATACTGCCTTCTCTCGATTTCTTTTCTTCTTTCTTGTAAACCTTATTCAAATGCTACGAGTTGCCCGATGCTTGGTCGATTGAACCAAGATTGACCACCAGAACCCCTGACCCAAGCTTCATATAGGGTTTAAACAGTTTTTGACCATAGGGGTCACGTAGGGTCAATAGCTGCCATTGTCGCGCTAACCACCCCTTTTCCCTACTTCTGCTCACTCCTCCCCCTAGTTCGCATGTTGCAATCTATGCCGATTCGTTCACAGTGATTGCCAGATGCCTGGCCCTTATGGCTTGTACACAGATTTTCATCCAAGGTCATTTAGGGGTCAAAAAGGGGCATTCTCCCTAACCCTCTTATATTTCCACAAATGCTACTAGTGTTACACATTAACGTGATCTTGAGCAGACTTCTTCAGAATAACCCCTGACCGAAGTGCCACACATTGGTTTGACAGATTGGGGTCAAAGGTCACACAAGGTTCATTAAGAGGTCAGTCGCTCTTACCCTCCTTTTTGCTGATTCTATCTCTGCACAAATCAATTGCTATAATCACTAGACTTGGTCAGAAGAACCCCGCTAACCCAAGGCCCATATGATGTGTTTACAGATTGGGGGTCAAAGTCACGTAGGGGTCATTACAAGGTCAAGTTCGCTCTTAGCCTCCTTTTTGCTGTTTTCTCTGCCGCAAATCAATTGCCATAATCCCTAACTTGGGTCAGAAAAAACACTGGACCGAAGGTCCCATATAGGGTGTGTCACCGATTTGTGTCAAGGTCACCTGGGCCGATTACACGGGGCATTCTTTGAAAATATTGGAAAGACCTCACACCATATATCAATTCTATAATCAACGGACTTGGTCAGAAGAATTGCTGATCCAACCCTTATAATGTGTACATAGATTGGGGGTCCAAAGGTCACATTGACAGTGCAAGTAAGAGAAGATTTCAGTAGCTTCCCCCAATTCATTGCTTCCAATGGAGGTTTTGTACAGGTAACTGTTGGATCGTTAGTGAGAAACATGGCTAAATTGACTTATTGATCACAAACTTGTCATTGAAAAGTGTTTTTCATCTCTATAACGATTCAAATGACTACCTGTACAAAACTTTCAATGGAAGCAATGCGTGTGGAAAGCTACTGATATCATCTTTAGTCAAGTAGTCCCGCATGATATACCGGTGCTTTCTAAAGCACAATCGATGCCTAGTTCTTCTTTCTTCTTCTGTTTGTACCGTGCTTCAAAATGCTACTAGTGCCAGATGCTTGGCCCGATAGCATTGAGACTTGTCACAAGCAACCCCCCCCGACCCAAGGTTCCTATACGTTGTTTCACATTTTTTACCATAGGGTCCGTAGGGTCAATAGCGGCATTGTCGCGCTAACAGAAACCCTTTTCCCACTTTCTCCCACTTCGCATGTGCTATCTATGCCATTCGGTCACAGTGGATTGCCAGATGCCTGGCCTTAAGGCTTGTGTTGCACCGTCTTTGAATCCAAAGTCCATTATGGGGCCAAAGGGATGGGCAGTCTCTCTAACACCTCCCTCTTAATATCAAAATGCTGACTAGTGTGGTACCGGTGGCTTGATCTGAACCAGACGTGTCAGAATAACCCTTGACCCGAGTGCCATACAGGAGGTTTCACAGATTGGGGCAAAGGTCACACAGGGGGTCATTACAGGTCAGTCGCGCTCTGAACCTCTTTTTGGCTGTTTTCTCTTCTGCCACAAACCAATTGCTATAATCACTAGACCTGGTCAAGAGACCGCGGACCCCAAGCCCACATTTGGTGGCAGCATATTTTGAATACCTAGTCATTCAGGGGTCAACCAGGGGCAATCTCGCTAACCCCTCAATTCAAATGCAAGCTCGGTACCGATCCCGCTACCACTGCGCAGCGGCCCAGCCCTATTCGTTTCAAGCGATTTTGAGTCAACGTGGCCCCAGTACAACTCATCCCTAAGTACTGGTACTCAACTCGCCCAGGTAACCAAACTCGCCCCCACATATACAAACTGGCCACCGCTCAGTTAGTACCAACTCGCCCAACGTATATCGTAATACCAACTGGCGCAAGTCAGAAGAACTCCTGCTGACCCAACCCGTATAATGTGTACATGAGATTGGGGGTCAAAGTCACTGGACAGCGCAAGTAGTCACCGCATGATATACTCGTGCTTTCTAAAGCACCAATCGATCCTATTTCTTTACCTAGCCTGTGGCG
>JAMKCH010031919.1:0-17850 GCA_023653785.1 Ophioderma brevispina | reverse complement strand
CAATCAACTTTGGAATTTAAGTGGTAGGAGCATATGATAATCTTACCCCACCCACCCAGAATCGCTGACTAAAATAGTAATGATCTCATTATGAATATAGATTCTATTAAGCACTGATCAGGCCAGAAGAAATCCTCATTAACAATTATTTTTATGTTAAAATCTTCTCAAAATATGGAAACATATCTTCTTGACAAGGACTAACTTTCAAGGTGTACCTTAAAATTTACCGGCAAGATCCAACCACACTAGCTCTGAAGAGTAGCACCCCGTTGGACAGATAGGCTGGTTCTTGCTCACGGTGTAAAACGGTAATGAGGATATTTTCCATTTCCTTTTCACATGCAATCTTAAATGATATTGTACTGAAGAATTTTTAAAGCTTGGAAAATCACGTCTATGCATCCAATAATTACAATCATATTTGGGTGTAATGTTTATTGCTGGTGATTTGAATACGAAACTGATGTTTACTCTTGGTAACACCGCTCGCTTTGAGATGAGCATCGCGAAAAAATTAGTTTCATATTGATTCATTCTGCAAAAATTAATCTCAGACGTGCTGGGGGTTGCTACGACGTAATACTTTATGTAAAATTAAACAAATTGTAGCGTACTTCGTATTGTTCTGTTTATGGTTCTTTTGTTAAATCACCCCTTTAGGTGTGTGCCACCGATGTAAAGGTGTAATTTCAAATAAATAAATAAATAAATAAATATGGATACTACGGGTTTATCCTGCACGGAGTTTTGAGAAGAAACAATTAAAATATACGGGAAAATTACGGTACGGGATGAATAGTTTTATATTTAGAAAAAATACAACTATATCGGCCTAAGATCTAGGATAATGCCTGCAACTACACTACAAGAATAAAAACTAGGATTACGGGATGTTGTGAACGGGTTGGAGTTTAGATCTGCAGGGGTGGAGAACTTTATATGGGAGTTTGAGGAGTTAAGAGAAAAATAATGTGGAAAATCGGGAACTAACGGCTTACCCCACGGGGTAGTACGTTTTGAGAAAAAAAGTACCTTTGAAAAAAAAAAAGGTACGAATTAACTTATAATACGGATTAACATAACTGAAGTTTTATTATTTAATACAATACGAGAAAAAAAAATATACGGACAGTTTAATAAATAACTGATTACATATTCAGTAACGATTCCTTAAAATCGGTAACTACATGAGCTATGGGGTATGAGAGGTACGGGAATTTGAGATATAAAGTGTTAAAAATACAAAAATGTGCGCACGGGGAGTCCTAAAGTTCAGGGTTACGGTGTTTTGGTGCGGTGGTCCCCCTCGCCAATAGTGTGTCATTTCTTTCAGTGAGTAACGCTTCAGTTTCAGTGATCGCCTTCCCGTTTACTCAACTAGCGGGATCGGCTCGCGAAGCGGGGCTCCCCGCTAGTTTCAAATAAATAAAATAGAAAAAACGCCCAATTGGGCGCAAAATGTGGGGGGGTGTAAAAACTGATCCCCAAGTTATAAGCTTTAATTTAACATAGTTTACACCGTCCTGTCATTTCACCAAAAATAAAGAAATAAAAAAAACGCCCAATTGGGCGCAAAATGGTTTAAAAGTGATTCCCCAAGTTATAAGCTTAAATTTAACATAGTTACACCTTACTATCATTTCAATAAAGAAAATAGAAAAAACGCCAATGGCGCAAAAAAGGTGTTAAAACTGAATCCCCAAGTTATAAACTTTAATTTAACATAGGTAACACCTTCCTATCATTTCAAATAAAGAAAATAGAAAAACGCCCCATTGGACGCAAAATGGGTTAAAACGGAATCCTCAAATTTTAAGCTTCGCGCGGGTCTCGCTAGTGACGTGACGGGAGCGATCACGAAAGAGAAAAGATCACTGAAACTGAACGATCATGAAACAGAAATGATCATGAAACAGAAGCGATCATGAACTGAACGATCACTGCAAACAGAAATGATTACTAAAACTGAAGCGATAACTGAAGAAGAACACCATATGGCGGCACCGTCATAATCAAACCAGTGGAATACACAACTCATCAAGTCACTCCAGTATGATTTACCCGTCATCCTGAAGATTAAGACTCCCCCGCGTACAAAAACTTTTAGTTAACTCAATTTCCGGTATCATGTCAGGTATCTCGTTAGTTACAAATTTTAGTTCATTTTCTCGTATTTTTAAATGATAAAAATGCCACTATTTAATCCCGTATAAGTTTCCATTTAAACTTTTTCATATGTAGATCCTCATTTTTCCTCTCACCCCCCCCCCCTTAACTCCTTCAAATGTCCGTATAAAACTTGTCTTCATCATGCAGTTTATGCATGCCCCCGTCGCAACATCCCGTGAGCGTATTTTTTCCACAACTCAAGTTCCCGTTATAGTTCCAGCATATCCAGTAGCTTAGCCCTATGTAGGACTAGCACGATTCATCTTGCTTATTCACAGTGGTGGCGATTTGTTTGGTCTTATCATTTTTTCACTGGAATTTTACATTTTCATTTTTTACTATAGGCCGCCCTGTTCGAGGCATGATGCTTCCTACCTATCTAAATCGTTAGGTGTGAAAGGGGGCCGGGCGAGAGTTTTTGTGTAGGTCCATAGCATTATTAGTATGTGCGTGAACTAACAACTAGTCACTCGTGACCACCCCCCCCCCCCCCCCCCCCCCCCCCCCCCTCCCCTTCCCCCTCGCCCCGCCCCCCTCCACCACCTCCCCCCCTCAATGTCTTAGCTTTATGTGAGGTGTGATGTTGGTCGCAGAAATCACTGTCATTGAAAAATTGACGATTAAAAAAGTGAAAGTCGCCCAGTCAAACTTATTTTATCGCGGCCGTCGGCGCCATTTATTTGTACCACATGGGTGACGGGCTTTCCCCAAAATTAACTGCGGTATGGCGATCATGCCTTATAATGCAACGGCCCTGTCAAAGACACAATGTAAAAGCGAAGGCCAGATGCAGTATAATGCATGACGAGCTTGCCTATATGTAGGCCTACTTCCATTTTTAACTAAAACAGACAATATTCATCCCTTAACTTACCGTATATTCCATTTTTTTCTCAAAACTTAATCTCAAAACTACTTCCCGTGTGTGTTCTAACCCGTACTTCCAGCACAATCAAAGGCGAAATAATAACATGAACTGTTATGGATCATTATTTTCTTTACCCACATCACCGTTAGTAAATGTAGCTCGGTGGTTATTACCGTACAAATGTATAAGGCGCCTGTTACTTGCTTATACCGCATGTAGCGTATCACGCGTAAACCGTTGCGTACCGCCGATAGCGTCTACGCGTAACCACCCGTCGCAACGCACCACGCATACGCGCCGCTTAGTAACGCGTGCAAACAAATGTAATTATCATAGCAACCGAGCACAGTTTCGTTGATTTTCAGTCATTTCTGAACGGATTTCGTCCAAAATATATGCGCTAACCCGTACGGTATCCTCACGCACCTTTCATGTGAATTTGGCGAAATATGGATCGACACTGACGGAGCTTTTAACGAACATTACATACATAAATACAACATTGGCAAATTATAGTAAGACTAGAGGGAGGCCCGCGCTAGCGCGGGCTTACCGCCTAGTTGAGTGAACGGAGCGATCACTGAAGAGAAAAGACATGAAATGAAGCGATCCTGAACAGAAATGATCACTGAAACAGAAAGCGATTCACTGAAAATGAAAGCGATAACTGAAACCGAATGATCACTAAACTGAAGCGATAACTGAAGAAGTAACCCATATGGCGACAACCGTCATAATCAAAAACAAGTGGGAATACACAACTCATCAAGTCACTCCCGTATAATTTACCCGTCATCCTGAAGATTAAGACTCCCCCGGTCACAAAACACTTTAGTTAACTCCAGTTCCCCGTATCATATCCGTATCTCGTTAGTTACAAATTTTAGTTCATTTATCGTATTTTTAAATATAAAAATGCCATATTTAATTCCCGTTAAGTTTCCATTTAACTTGTTCATATGTCATATCCTAATTTCCTATTATAACTCTCAAATTCCCGTAAAACTTGTATTCATCCATGCAGTTTATGCATTCCCCCGTCGCAACATACCGTGAGCGTATTTTTTCACAACTCAAGTTCCGTATAGTTTCCAGCATATCCCGTAGCGTAGCCCTATGTAGGCCTACTTCCATTTCAACAAAACCGCAATAATTTTCCCGTAACTTACGTATATTTCAATTTTTTCTCAAAACTAATCTTAAAACTATTCCCCGGTGTGTTCTAACGTACTTTCCATCACAATCAAAGCGAAATAAACATGACTGTTATTATCATTCTTTCTTACCCACATACGTCTGATAAATATAGCTCGGTGGTTTTGCACTACGTACACAATGTATAAGGCGCCTGTTGCTTGCGTATCCGCATGGTAGCGTATCACGCATAACCGTTGCGTACCGCAGATAGCGCTCACGCGTAACCACCCGTCGCAACGCACCAAGCAGACGCGCGCTTGTAACGCGTGAACAAATGGTAATTTAAAGTAGCAACCGAGCACATTTCGTTGATTTTCAGTCCATTTCTGAACGGATTTCGTCCAAATATATGCGCTAAACCGTCCGGTATCCTCACGCACCTTTCATGTGAATTTGGCGAAATATGGATCGAAACTGACGGAGCCTTTTAGCGAAATACATACATACATACAACATTGCCAAAAATTATGTAAGATGTAGGATTACACCTTCCTTGTCTTTTCAAATAAAGATGTACCTAAAACTCATCTAAATTAATATAAACCACAATACATGCGTAAAAAGCTTCAACAGACGTAGTTAAACTCTACGTGGCTGATCATTTTTCTTACTTATACTCTCCTATTTGTTACTCACCCTTTATCTATCCCGGCAACGTTTTAAAGGTGCAACTAGGGAGGATTCAAGTCGTGCATATTTTCTATGATATGTAGTGATTCATCTAGATTAGACATGCAAATATTCCTACCTTTTATTTGGCTACAGAAATAACTTAAAATTGAAAACAAAAGGTGATTTGTTATATGCTATATTTCAATAGAAACATTGGCGGAATTTCGATTTGCTCCTATACGAATAGAAATTTCACAATGTGGTACCAAAGAAACCGTGTCCAGCTGAATACTTCAGAGGAGATATTTAGATAGAAAAGCTTTACACAAGTGGCCAAAAATCAGAATTTTCATATTTGTTAGGGACACCTGTTATTTGAAATCTCTCGTTGCACCTTTAACCAAACTCCCATCAAAAGCAAGTCTTCACAGGGACTTTCAAATCAAAGAAATGATTTTTTAAGGCCATTTCAAAAACATGCTATTATGTTATTCTTTGTCTGCAATTGCATCGATACAACCCTATATACTAAAACTCCCAAATAATAGTAGTACGTCGGATCAGTTTCATAAGAAACATTTAATGAATTGACCTTCAGCTATAGAAATAGACTCCTTCGCAATTTTGAGGCAGTGGTTTCTATAGTCGAGGTCGCTAAGCGATCCCGGACAAAAAAAAGTTTTTCAGGTGAAAGAACAGAGTTTTTCAAGGGAGATAACTTAGTTTTTCAAGTTTGAGTTATCCGGCGCTTAGTGTTGAAAAACTTAGTTTCCAGCTTATAAACTTAGTTTATCAAGTGAAAAAAATCCCGGGAAAAACTTAGGGGTTTTATTGTGAAAACTAAGTTTTTCTCGTGCAATGCTCACTATATTTGAAAAATTAGTTTTTCAGTGAAAAAACTTAATTATCTGACAAACAATTTTATCTGCGGATAAACTATGTTTTGTGCGCAAGCAAGAAAAATATTGATAAACTAAATTTTTAAGTGATAAACTTTTTCAACAGAAAAAAATATGTTGCCTGATTATTGGTTATCACTGACAAACTGTTTGCACGCGCAATGCTCAAAATATTGATATAAAACTAAGTTTATCTCAGAAAGAAAAAAAACGAGTTTATCAGCTGCTAAACGTAGTTTATCAATGTGAAAAACTAGGTGATGCGCGCCTCAATGCTCAAAAATATTTGATAAACTTAGTTTATCTCAGAAAAACAGAGTTTCTCAACTGATAAACTTTCAGTTTGTCAGTGAAAAAACTTAGTTTATCTCGCACAATGCTAAAATATTGATATTATATAAAACTGTTTAGCAGGGATAAACTTAGTTTATCTGTGATAAAAGATGTTTTGACTGCCTGCGCAATGCTTCAAATTATTTGATTAAAACTATGTTTTTGGCACGTGCAATGCTCAAAATAGTGATAAATTAGGTTATCAAAAAACAAACGATGTTTATCAGCTGATTAACTTAGTTTATCTCAGAAACAGAGTTTATCAGCTATAAACTAGTTTATACTAAAAAAAAACAGAGTTTATCAGCTGAAAAAAACTTAGTTTATTCAAGTGAAAAACAGTTTATCGCGCACTCAATACTCAAACTAGTTGAATAAACTTAGTTTTCACTTCAGCAAGAAATGAAGGACAAGAAAACAGAAAATTGCTTGATAATGCTTGCCTGCTTCGGAAGACCGAAACAATTATTATTGCTGAGTTGCACTGTGGCAAATTTTTATGACATTTAGCAATGCGTAAATCTTAGATAGAGAACGGGATATACTGTATTACTTGTCTTCAAGCTAAGGTGAAAGTACCTATCTACCCACCTGGCGAGGCTACATCAGTATGGGTTCAAATATTCAATAGACCCTGTCTTCTAACGCTAAGGCGACGCTGCCTATCTTAACCACCTATAGTGACGCTACCCCAGTGTGGTACACAATATTCAATAACTACCTTGTCTCCTAACGCTAAGGCGACGCTGCCTATCTTAACCACCTGGTGACGGGTGTGTTAAAAAAAAGCCCTAAGACCTAAGACATAGTATAAAACTAAGACCTATAAAAACTAAGATCTATAAAAAACTAAGACCTATAAAACTAAGACCTAGTATAATAACTAAGACTATAAAACTAAGACCTCGTATAAAACCAGACCTATAAAAACTAAGGACGGGTTGTTTTGTGACAACATTTGTGTTTGGGCCCCTCCCAGTCGAATTCAGCTGCCTTTACGAATAAATGTGCATGTAAAATACTGACTTTATTCCGTAAAGGCTGCTGACATCGACTGGGAGCCAGCACAAAATGGGGGTCACAAACAGTACAAACCCGGTCTAGTTTTATAGGTCTTAGTTTTATACTAGGTCTTAGTTTATATAGGTATTAGTTTATAGGTCTTAGTTTCTATAGGTCTTAGTTTTAATAGGTCTTTAGTTTATAGGTCTTAGTTTTATAGGTCTTAGTTTATAGGTCTTAGTTTTATACTAGGTCTTATAGTTTTATAGGGTCTTAGTTTTATGGTCTTAGGTCTTTGTTTAAGGTCTTAGGGTCTGTTTTATACACACCCCAGCTGGTGACGTCCCCAGTAGTGGTACACAATATTCTTTATTATTATTATTTACTTGACTTGCCTTACTACAAGTGCTTAAGTGCTAACTATGGAGGCGGACCGGCCCCTCGCAGCTCTCAGGTGAGAACGCAGTTACGCATACCTGTTGAGCTTGGTTGAATTAAATGCAACTATAAATCGTAGTGCCTATAAGTGCCAAAATTAGAATACAAGTCATTTAATAATGTGTCAACTGGAAGGTGATGATTTTCAACTTCCGCTAACCAGGTAATTGATGCCTGTAGAGCCTATTAAGAAACTCTTATTTCCTGCACAGCGTTATTAATATCACAAATCTAAATGTTCATTTAAAGATGATATTGCAAGCTTGAATAAAATGTCAGATTTGTAAACGAACAAAATATTATCCCACAGGAAATTAAAAGTGACGCACCACTAAAACCGCATAGAAGAATTTATAGGTTTAAGGCCCTACTATGGGAAGTGGTGGGACCCGGGGTGGGAGGGATAAACTTAACCCCTTTCCAGGACTTTGTGGTCAGAAGTAGCCCATATTGAATTTTTCAAATTATATTCATGAAAAGCTGCAGCGTGATCTTGAAAATCAGAACTCATTTGGCCTATTAAAACTAAGTCATTTCAAAGTTAACGGACTTGATTGGTTTCACAAAACACCCAAATCCAGTACAAACGCGATTTTGTCAGACATCCCCTGAATCGGCCCCCGACAACAGAGGCAGTGTATACACACTTTCCGGACCGCCGTGCGTGCGTCGACCTGTTGTTGTCAAAAGTAGTGCTAACCTCTTGCAAAACTGCCAAAAAAGGAAAAAGAAAAGAAGGAAACGCCAATAAAATCCATACAATCAGTACAAAAGGGCTGGTGCCAAGTCAAGATTCGATCAAGTCTAGTATTTTAGTGCGCCGTGTATTACGCTCGCTGTATGCAGAGAATTCACGTAAGAAGTGGAACGTTCATTGAGATTCGTACGTAAGATTAGTGTAAATAACTCGCGATATTTCATATTCCTTCACACTTACGAAGCCGGGGATTCAATTTTAGCAATCTAGAAGCCATCAAGGGGGAACCTAGCAAACCAACATTATCGCTATATTGAGTGTGGAAGTGAATGCAGGAGAAGGAGTAGATAGAACACCAACAAATCGCCTCCAAAAATGTGTGTGCTCGTTTTTGGGGGGGCCGGGCGTGAGGGCGTTCATGATATTGTACAGAGGATTTTGCAGTGACAATTCGCCATTTTTGTAAACACATGAGTCATTAATGTCCAGCGGGAATTCGAAAATTGGGCCAACAAATCTATATCTGTAGTTTTATCCTTCACTAGCGGTTGCACCGCGCTGTCGCGCGGGGCAAACCGCTAGCTGATTTGACTGGGATGCGGTCATAAACGGTTGATCACTATTCACATGAATGCAAAAATTCAGCGACATTAGGCATCACCAATATTTGATCCAAAGCCTGCAGCATTCCTTTATTTGCCTTTTAGCTGGCACAAATTTAACGCTTACCACTATGCCTCACAGCTGCATCAATGTGTTAAGTCAAAAGCTATCAAGATTTTCCCCCAACATAACTATAATGAGCCCGGAGAAAATTTACTGCCAATGGGCCAGCCAAAGAACCCCACTCCCAAAGACCCACCATTTGATAAGCTGGGGGCGGAGGAAAGGGCACAAGGACTTAGTCCATCATGGGGGAGGAATGCGGGGGGGGGGGGGTATGCAGAGTAGGCCTACCCCTTGGAAGAAATTGCGGCAAAATCGGAACAAATTTTGAGGCAAATAAGCGTTGGACGCTACCTCGATAGGAATCTATAATATTTATCCAACCATCTCTTATTGCCTTTTCGCTGTTACAAATTCACGCTTCACTATATGCTTCAAGCTGCCTCAAATGTTTTAAGTCAAGAGCTGTCAAGATTTTTCCCAACATAATGAAGCCAGGGAAAGTTTACTTGCCATGGCCAGCCCAAGAACTCCCGCTCCCAAAGACCCCCCTCAGTGGCGTAGCTCGGGGTTGGAGGAAAGGGCCACTAAGTGACGTGACTAAGTCAAGCATGGAGGACGAAATGTGGGGGAGGGGCAGAGTACCCCCCCCCCCTTGGAAGAAAGTGAGGAAAAATCGAAAAGTTGAGGCAAAAAATCAGACGTGATCGACGCGACGCTAATCTGGACCACAATGCTGCTTATACTATAGATGTAACTGGGGCTACGGGCACTGGATGCCGCCTGTAGGGGTGAATGTTGAAAGCAGCCAATTATTATGGGCAAATAGGCCTGCAAATGATCAAACAATAAATGCAATGGATATCACGATCTCGACGGCGGTTGGCAGCGGCCCTACGCCAGAAGATTTGAGGGTGCGGTCCCCAGTGGGCGTACAAAACCAGTGGGGGCGCCCCCCCCCCACACCCACCAACACAAATGAGATGGGGAGAAAAAATGGGAAGGGTTAAAAAGGGAGGAGAAGAGAAAAAGAGAAAGAAAAGAGGGGGGCAGAGAGAGAGAAAGGGGAAAAAAAGATGAGAGGAAGCAGAGAAGGGAAAGAGAAAAGTATAAGAGGGAAAAGAGAATGCGAAAGCGAGAAGAGGAAAAAAAGGAAAAGGGAAGGAGAATTAAGGGAGAGAAGATGATGAAGAGGAAAGGAAATATTTATTGTAGCGTCCACTGAATTTATAGTGAAATTTGGCTATAAGATGGCAAATTCCAGGAGCTTCCGGGAGCTCCGCCCCTGGAACCCACAAGGGCCCTACGGCGGACCCATGGACCCCCACCCGTGTAGGCATTTCACGGGCAAGACGCTCGCACATTAATCATTCCCCCAATCGGGAAACGCTTGAGCCTTGAAACTTGTTCTCTGAAAACTTACTTTTTTTACCTTCTAGATGGCAAAACCCAGGAGATTCCGGGGCTTCGCCCCTGCACCCAGCCGGGGGCTTCCGCCCTCCTAGGCCCCCATCAGGGGCTTTAAAGTGGGCCCTGGACCCAACCGCGTCGTAGGCCTTCGAGTGGTAGCTGCTCGCACATTGAAAATCGGGAAATATCTTGAGCCTTGTCCCAGGGCCCTGCGGACCTCGAAAAAGTGGACTTTTGCGGTAAAAAGTGGACCCCCATGGTCCTTTTTGGACTCTTTGAAACGTCTCCTTCACCAAAACAATGGGCTTTTGTCAAAATTTCTTACATTTTGGGCCTTTCGTCAACAAATTAAGCAAAACGTGGACCTTTTGTGGAATTTAAGAGGTGAGACCGCCCCCCCCCCCCCCCGCGCACGCGCCTGGCTCGAGGAAGCATGTCCATTTTTTTCGGGATTGAAGAAATTTGACTAATTTTCCAACAATTTTAGAAATTTTGGCTTCCGATGAGAAAATTTGACTAATTTTCCAACAAATTTGAGAAAAGAAACTGTGAAAAAAACAACCCACCCATTGCTATTACAAAAATTGATATAGGCTAAAAAGGACCGATGTACGGAACGACCATGTATAGCCATTTGTGTTGAGAACCCCCTGAGGGCAATTCTACAAAATTAAATTTATATACTTAAATCGGGTAATGAGAAGATTTAAAAAAAAAAAACCGGACCATTTGCAATACCGAATTGGCATGAAAAAAGGGGGTCATTGTGATATACAGAAAGTTGAAAACGGGACCGATGTGTTCTGTTAGCACGTCCCGAATGGCCCGTTGTTTTGAGATGCTCCACCCCCCACGGCACTTCTATCAAATTAAATCTTGAATATACTTATTGGAGCCATTCCCTTTTAAGACTGCCGCTGACGTTGTAAACAAGACCTGCTTCTTCGAGATAATAGTATAGCTAAGTATATTTACTTTAGGGCCATAAAAAGTTGCATGTCATATTCACCTACACAGCGTTTCTTGTGCATGCAGTACAAACATTATAACAAGACGCGAGTGTCCAGTCAGTTTCTTGTTTTATACAAATAGTCAGGCGGAAGGTCACCATTCTTTATTCCCAGTGAAAATTACGCTAATGATCATGATTGGAATTAATGAATAAAAAAATAGTTCAACTGATATATGAGGATCTTTATCCTCTTATTTTGTTTGTTCCAAAAAAGAAATAAGTTAGAATAAAATATCAAAGATGTCAAAACGCGATCACGATTTAACGCGAGACAAAGAGGTCAACGAATTTTTACAGCATAATTAATAATAATTTGTACTGATAAATAATATAAGCCCTTTATTCCGTTAAAAAATATGAAATACCTACAATTTTAAAAATATAAAAATACAAGCAATGTCTTTACCAAATTTAAAACATTTAACTATGTAACAACAACAATAATTATAATTGCACAAATTATATAATGTCCTTTATTCCGTTAGAATAAAACATTCGAGTCATAAAGTAATATTAATAAAGATATAAAATACCAAATACAATTGTTTTCACAAATTAGGCAACTTAACTATAAAACAATAATAAATAATGTTACAAAATACACAAAAACACAAATATACAAAAACATTAAAATGTAAAATCTTAATAAAGTGCAAACATTTCTTTACACAAAATTTAAACATTGAACTATATAATAATAATAAGGGAAAATATAATATAATGCACCTTTATTCCGTTAAGAATTATAAATTTCTTAAATTAAGATTAAAGCTATTAACACAAATTTCAACATTTACTAGTAACAATAATAACAAGAAACATGTTGGTGCTCGGCAACCAATGATGCCCCGCGCAATGGCAGATTTAAAACATCCGAAATAGCCAAGAATTGAGAGTCAAAGTAACATTTACAAACAAAAAAATGCTAGTGTCTGTGACTTTTATTTGAAAACGATGGTATAAATAGTGGTATCGTAAACTTAACTCAAGTTCAGTTACTCTTGTTCAAGTTTACCGAAGTACCTAAATAGTCAGACTCGACCATCGATAACTGATGTCAGCTGTCAAGGAAATTGTCAATATTTCTGAATGATGCCAATGATATAACCAGGACTGCTGGCACTTCGCCCAACTGCCTGATATTTGACCCCACTAAAACACGTGGGAAATAGAAACTTTTACAGATCCAATATAAATTGTATAAAAACACTGAAAAACAATCTATCTCTACACTGTATCATCATTTTACTTACACAAAAACTATTTTGTGTTTGCAATAATATTTATGCCATGTTCATCAAAAAACCATACGTAATTGTAGCATGTTCATCATTTTTCAATTGTCCGAAAAATTGTTATGACCAAGGCTCTTCATGTTCAATACAGCAAAAACTCCATGTCTGACAAGTTATTCCACATCTATAGCCCCGCGCTCCCGAGCGGGGCAATATTTGCAAAAATTATCTGCAATGCCCTTTATGTCAGCAATACTTAAAATTATAAAGTTCTGAATAAGAATAAAATACAATTGGTTTACATCAAATTTAAACAATTAACTATAAAACAAAATAATAATAATAAATAACTTAAAAAAATTAAAAAAATTAAAAAAATGATAAAATAATCTAATAAAGAAGTACAAACATGTCTTTACACAAATTTAAACATTGAACTATATAATCATATAATAATGGAAAAATATAAATATAATGCCTTTTATCCGTAACGAAAACAATAAAATTACAACAAACCAGTTAACAAATAAATCATTATACCTTCTGTACTGATAAGCCGTCAGGCCAATAGGCCCGTCTGTACAAATAGACCCGTCTTTACCTTCTTTTAACCTCTTTCCCCCCAAAACTACCATGCCCCTTTTGCTATTATATAAAGCCCCAAAAGAAATCCCCTTTTTAGCCCCTCCGGGGCGGTAGTATAACCTTGATGAAAGTATCTCACTATAATACCTATCTCAAATAGCCCCGTCTGTGTTCCATTGAAACGGGGCTATTTGAGGATATTATGTATAAGAGTTGGAGCTCACATAACCCCGTTGTGTACAAAAGTTCCATTGAAACGGGACTATTTGAGGATATGTATTAGAGTGACGAACTTTTTGTTTATTAACTGATTTATAATTACAAGAGGTGATAGTGAAACATGGTGGAAAAAGAGTCATCACTCTTATACATATCCGTCAAAATAGCCGTTTGTGTACAAAAGTTCCTTTGAAACGGGGCTATTTGAGGATATGTAGTTGAGTGACGAACTTTTTTTAGTTAACTGATTTATCAAGGTTAATGTTAGCTTTGGCCCGGAGGGACGAGAAAAGGGGATTTCTTTTGGTGGCTATTTAACCAGCAACAGAGGGTTTAGTAGTTTTGGGGGTTAAGAAGGTTAAGCACGAAGTGGGTTGACGGGTCTATTTGTTCCGACGGGTCTACTTGTTCCGACGGGTCATTTTGCTTATGGCGCGTGTTTTTGTTCAAAGTAAAGTGTTATTTGTGCAGTATGTGAACGTGCCTAGTTTTGAAGATAAAAATGATCGAGCGAAAAAGGAATGATATAGTGCAAGTCCGCTTTTCGTAGGTTGCAATTAAAACGGAATAAAGTGCAATAACTACTGCGGCTTTACCAGACATATAGGCCTACCATGTAAACGGACTAAAGGAAATTGACTAAGCGAGAAGCGCAATTCAGTGAACCACTTTATATTCTTAATTAGGCCCAAGTACAAGATTTATTATTATTATTATACAAACGGAATAAAGGAAATTACTAAGCAAGAAGACGCATTCAAGACCACGAGTTCCCAATGCAACCCTAAATATACGAGCAAAACAGAAGCTTCTTTAATCGGAATGGAGTTTCGTTATGCCGCTCTATTTTAGGTTTGCGAATGAGGGATACTTAAAAACGTGTAGCAGCAAATTTATCGAAGTCACAATACAACTCAGATAAATTACAAACAAGTTGTTGCTTACACGTCCTTATAATACAAAGCATCAACAGTGATTTGCAAAAAGGCTTTAGAATAACAAAAATACATCTACAATTTGCTTTCAACATGTTAAAAAAAAAACAAAAATTTTTTTTTTTTTTTCTTGAGTAATGCGCTAGTTATTGCCGCTGTCGCATGTTGTGAGGGATTTCCCCTGAATTTTGTATCTCAGAATTAATCCATTATGAATTTTATGCATCTATTATGATAAACAAGACCTTCTGAGGTAGTGTGTGCCTTGTTTTACCGTTTACGAGCGAGGATATAGTAAACAATTTTTATTACTCCGAAAAACGGCGAATATTTGCGAAACCTTTTCTTCGGGGCCTATTCATTTTACACACATTGCAACTGCTACAGGTTATTGTATACGGAAGTGCTCCTACCGTGATACGAGTATATACGGCCCCAATTAAAACGTTCCTCACGGTGAAGTGCGTTTTAACAATTACCACTTTAATTTTCTTATAATATTAGTCGCCCCGGGGATTAGTCCCTATTAACAAATTTATATTAATTAATATTATCAGGCCTATAGTTAAACGAATTAAGATTTTGGGTAACTGTTGTTTACCTTTAGGCCTATATTATTTATATTTGTTAACTGAATAAAGGGTCAAAATTTTTTTTTTCATTTCTTAAACCACGAAAAGCGCAAACAACCTGGGTTCAATCCTACGCTTATACGGCACATATGTACTTTTTTCAGTAAGCTAGGGGGCCTTTCATATTGTCGGGCCATTTTTAACGGGGGCGCTTTGAGAGGACATGCCGTAATGAGCTGTAGGAGGATGCACAAAGCAGCTATAAATTTTCCCAAGGGTATTAATCTAAACTCCACTGCCAGGGAAAGTGTGGTCTAACCCCGAACGAGCAGCCCCGTTGGTGTACAAAAGTTCCATTAAACGGGGCTATTTGAGGATAGGTATTAGAGTGACGAACTTTTGTTTATTAACTGATTTATCATATAAATAGGGGCTATTGAAAACATGGTTTGGAAAAAGAGTTTTTCCATCACTCTTAACATATCCTCAAATAGCCCCGTCTGTGTACAAAAGTTCCATTGAAACGGGGCTATTTGAGATATGTATTAGAGTGCTAACTTTTGTTTTTATAACTGATTTATCAATATACAAATAGGTGCTATTGAAAACATGGTTGGGACAAGAGTCATCACTCTTATACATATCCTAAATAGCCCCGTCTTGTACAAAGTTCCTTGAAGAAACGGGCTATTGAGGATATGTATTAGAGTGACGAACTTTTGTTTATTAACTGATTTCATCAAAGTTAATGTTAGCTTTGGTCCCGGAGGGATGAGAAAAGGGGATTTCCTTTGGGGCTATTAACCAGCAAAAGGGGTTTAGTTAAATTTTTGGGGGGTAAAAAGGTTAAAAGCAAAGGGTTGACGGGTCTATTGTTCGCGACGGGTTCACTTTGTTTCGACGGGTCTTTTGCTTCTGGCCTGGGCGCTGGTTTTGTTCAAAGTAAAGTGTTATTTGTGCAGTATTTGAAAGTGCCTAGTTTTTGCTAATGAAAGATCGGCGAAACGGAATGATATAGTTGCAAGAGTCCTGCTTTATTCGTAGGTTTCAATAAACACGGAATAAGTGCAATACTACTCTCTGTATACTGCTTTACCATACATATAAGCCTACCATGTACGGAATACAGGAAATTTCTAAGCCGGAAGACGCATTCATTGAACCACTTATTATTTATTATTAGTCCCAAGTACAAATTTATTATTATTATTATTACAAACGGAATAAAGTGAAATTACTAAGGGCGAGAATACGCATTCAATTACCACAGTTTCCCAATGCAACCCTAAATATCATACGAGCAAAAATCAGATGCTTTCTTTAATCGGAATGACGTTTTTCGTTTATGGACCCCCGCTCTATTTGTAGGTTTGCAGAAGAGTGTAAAAACGTGTAGCAGCAACTTTACTGAATTCACAATACAACCAGATAAAATTACTCACCCAGTTGTTGCAAACTCCTTATAATACAAATCATCACCAGTGTTTTGCAAAAAGGCTTAGAAATAAACAAATATACATCTACAATTTGCTTTCACATGTTGAGTCATGGCGCTAGTATTGGCCGCTGGCGTCACTCGTTGGGGGATTGCCTTCCCTGATTTTGTATCTCAGATAATCATTATGAATTTTATGCATCTATTATGAATAAAAGACCTTCTCTTAGTAAGTGTGTGCACTTGTTTTCCGTGTTTACGAGCGAGGATTAATCTTAAACACTTTTTATTAGCTCCGAAAAACGGCGAATATTTGCGAACCTTTTTGCTTCGGATGCCTATTCATTTTACACACATTGCACTGCTACAGGTTATTGGATAAATAACGAATTGCTCTCTATTCTACGTGATGCGAGTATTACGCCAATTAAAACCGTTCATCACGGTACAACAGTTCGTTTAAACAACTATTACCACCACGAATTATTTCTTTAATATTAGTCCCCCGGGATGTAGTCCCCCTATTACAAATTTATTATTATTAATATTATAGCTATATTTAAACGAATTAAATTTTGGTAAACGCATTTTTTAACTTTAGGGCATAGATTATTTTAATTTTTTAACTGAAATAAAGGGTATTTTTTTTTCATTTTAAACAAACGAAAGCGCAAAACGAACTGGGTTCAATCTACGCTTATACGGCAATATTTATTTTCAGTAAGCTAGGGGGCCTTTCATATTGTCGGCCATTTTACGGGGCTATTTGAGGACATTGCCACTGAATTCCTTCGTAATTTGCCTCAACACTGCTCAAGGTCCCGATCACAGTGGGCCTGATGGCTCTTACTTTATTAGGACCTTGGCATTGACCGAACCGTACCGTACTTGACCGTATTATGAAACGGTGGCTGGCTGAGCCAAGGAGGATTAAAATCAGGAGATGACGTACGCACTAATCCTCCTTGATGACACTTGTGGACAAACGAATACAGCTCGGCCCATTACCATCTCGGCCCATGCCGACTCGGCCCATCGCCGTCTCGGCCCATCGCCGTCTCGGCCCATCGCCGTCTCGGCCCACTGTCATCTCGTCCCTTTTTCTTTTCTTTTTCCTTTCTCTTTTCCTTCCTTTTTCCTTTCTCTTTTCCTTCCTTTCTCTTTCCTTTTTCCTTTCTCTTCTTTTTCCTTCTTTCTTCTCTCCTTTCTTTTGCTCATTTATCTTTTCCCTTCTCCTTTTCCCCTCCCTTTTCTTTTACTTTTTCTTTTTCTTTCTCTCCCTTTCCCTTCCCTTTTCTTCTTTCTCTTCTCTTTCGCATTTACTTTCTCTCTCCTTCTTTCTCTTTTATTTCCTTTTTTCTTTTTCATTCTCTTCTCCTCTCTTTCAGTTTCTCCAGTGCTTTGAGACTGTTTACTCGATCAATCAATTTATTTCCATCTCCAACTCCATATAATTATACATGTAGCCTAAGTATTAGGTACAAAATCTAATTATATAAAGGCTCGGCTAGCAAATTGGTATCGTATTGTAATCCGTATTGTAACACGACTGAAGCATCACGG
>JAMKCH010031918.1:0-17194 GCA_023653785.1 Ophioderma brevispina | reverse complement strand
TTCCCTTTCTCTCTTTTAGTAAACAAATACTTTTTACCGTGAGAAATCTCCTCAATAAAATTGAGCGAGAAAATATATTTAAAAAAGTTTTAATAAGAAAAATGGAGGCTATATAACAATATCAGAATCAAATGAATAGTCATATACCCACACATAAAAAAAATGATGGTAGAGTGCGAGAATGAGGAAAAAAATAGGATAATGAATAATTTTGGATTACCATACAGTGTTGCCTCCAGAGGGCAAAGCAAGAAAGTGATGACGCTGATAAAACACTAAAGAGCCAGTGTGAGTGCCGGCAAGGTATGTTTCGTACCACGGCTTTTAAAAACTAAAAAACAGTAAGAAGGAGGGCATTACAGGGACATAATGGATTACAACGTGGGGTTATAACAAAATTTATCAAAAATGAAATATAATATGTGATAACATAATGTAATGAGCATTTTATAACCATTGAAAGCAATAAATGTGCATGTGGGTCCACAAAAATATAAGAACAAAAACCTTTTATAAACGTATTAGAGTAAGTATCGAACAGGGTAGAGGGATCCATTTGGGGACAAATTGGGACCGCTGTACACGGATTTATTGAGGGCAAACAGGATAGAATGGGTTACACTTTATGATCGTATGGGATGACAAATCAGTGGACAGAGGAGCAATGGTATTTCACAAACTAACACAATAAATAAACAAAAATGATTACGAATATGGGAATTCTTCCTACATTCTTACGTCAGAAAATGCATTTCTTTTATTACTACCTCAAGAAACAAAAATTAAAGGACATGGAAACGCAAAATTTTCTTTGGTGACCAATTGGACGGCGTCGAGTGCGCGCGAAACCTTTGCCGTAGACATTCATGATTCATACATTATTTTCCACTGCATCTCGACGTCGAAATGTCGGATATCGTTACCAAAATATAAATTGTCTCCAGAAAAAACATTCAGTTCATACAGTTCAGTGCAAAAAAGTATTCATTAGAAATAATCCCAGAATGGCATTCATTCAAGCGCAGATATTTGCCAATTCATAAAATATTTAACAGTAGAGGCATTGCATAGGCACAAAAAACTCCGTTGTCTAAAGCCAAAAGAGTATAAGAAAGAAAAATGGGATTAAAAATTCTATTCCCAATGATTTTGAGCTAACAAGCTGGTAGAGGAATTTGGACTTTAGTATGCATTTTCTGGGCCTCTCGTCCCCATCTACCATGTTAGCGCATCAGAAAAGGAGCATTACGTTAGAGTTACATTGCGGCTGAGCCGCCAGACCGGGAAAACTATGAAGGCCGTAAAGAGAAATGACGGCGACCAATAGGTTTATTAGGGCATCTAAAACACGATCGCACAGTTCGCGTTGTAACTTAGAGGAGGGATGATGGAAATAGACCAGATTTTGTGTGAACAAGACTAAGAGACACAGGCAAAGGTGAATCTTTGGGGATCACCCAAAGCGTTGAAGTATCTTTCGGCCGAGACCACAGGACACGTGGCGTAAAAAGTTATGGCGATCACCACATCCGACTCTCTGTATGATTGGTCGGACTAGATTGGGCAGGTGGATAGTCATGCGTCAGATGTTATAGAACAGTCTCTTCTTGTAATGAACGCAAATCATCGAAACGTAGGAATCCAGAATAGCTTAAAACAATAAACACAAACGGTAGATCAGCTAGAGTAGCGCTAGAATGGCGTGCGACTCAAGAATCTTGGCTAACACGTCTGGCGTAAGGGGTTCTTTACGCATCGGCGGAGAAGAGTTCAGACGTTTAAAACCTTTGTAAAGGCCACAGTTGCAACATAGAATTTGAAGTGGGGGATGGTAACCCAGCTAAACTATGAACCCAATTAACTGCTGCTGCCGCAGATTCGGCTGTAGAGTGAGTACCTGTGGTCGCACAAAGATTCCCTTGTGAATGAAATGTAAAGGCAAATGAAACGGGTTAAAAGGAAACAAAGTCAACTTTCAGGTTTAGGAGACACCCACGCTTCCATCTACTCCAAGCGCGCGAGGTATTTTTTGGTGGGTTGATGGTTTGCTTTGCTGACATCAGAAGGTTCGGGAGATAACAGTGGCGGCGAGCGGGGGGGGTGCGGGGGGGTGAAAATGTAGGGTAGCGAAGAGACCGAAAGCCAAGACATTCCAACCCATGAAGAAAAAAAAAGAGATACAGAACAGACAACAGTGTGCATGGAACATGACGCCAAAGCGTAGCCAAATGAACTATATACTTCTAATCATAAACATCAAAAAAAGGTGAATAAAGCGCAAAAAAGCGTATTGATATAAAAACGTGCCAATGTTTCGTGGAAAATAAAATAGTTAAATTAAAAAAAGTGTTGAGCCAAAAATCAACATTGACTTTATTGAAAAGAACATGATAAAATTAAATCTTAAAATAAGTGTTTCAAACACAAACGGAATATTCGGTGTTGTGCGACAGACCAACGACGCGGCGTTGGCACTCGGTGGCCACGAAAAACCCCCTCTTGGGAGGAAACGTGGGTTGCATCCTGGACGCTCAAAGGGGTGCACTCCCCTGAAACCGAATATTAACAGGAAAAACAAAAGGCAGCAAATACGCGAGAAAGGGATGGGCGTGAGGGAAGGTTGTACGGCCGGCGGTTGCTTGACCGAGAGTGAGCAAAGATATTGAAAATCCTAAAAGGGTGATTACCTCGATTACATAATCGCTGGGTGCCAATGCACGCGATCTTTCGTTCGCAAACGAAAAGAAATTTCACTTCTTCCTACATTCTTACGTCACAAGCGAAAAAGTGCTCATAATTATGGTTTTTCTATTACTACCTCAAAAACAAAATTCAAAGGAACCAATTGGAAACGCAAAAGTCTCTTTGGTGAACAATTGACGGCGTCGAGCGCCGCGAACATGCGTAGAGATAGCAAAAGAAAGGGAAGCTGAAGGACACGGTTGAAAAATTCAAAATGACGAAGGCCAAAAATCATAAGCCGATATCAAATAAATCGTGCATGGCATGTGGCAAAAAAAAGCCAAAAATCAAAAGCAGAATTGGCTGCACTTCAAAATCGTAATGTGTATGTATAAAAGCGCCCCCAAAAGAAATTGCTGAGGAAAATAAAAATATATGTCAAGCTTAAGTGTTAACAAGTGAATATAAAAATGGCAAAGAGCGGGACATGCCTAAATGGCAAAATAAAACAAAACCAATATGGCGAAGAGCCAGTGAGGCCTCAAATGGCCAAAACACAAACCGCATTGGCTTCACTGAAAACAAAGTCCGTGGGTTACAAATGCTTTAAATGCACTTATATGGCAATAGCCTAAATCAGAACAACAAAAACCTTTATCAGTCAATTCTGGGCAAGCGTCTGTAATCGGATTATTAATGCTTAGGGTTAAAAATTTAGTGCACGTATTAAATATTGAATTTGGGAAATTCGAGGAGGAATGAAGGAGATATTGAGTAAACGCCAATCGTGAATGTACGTGTTTGGATGGGACTCCATTCGGGGACATATTGACGGCCGAAAAAGATGAAGTAAACTTGGGAACAATGAGGGTACCATGACCTTTGCATTTGCGTAGATGTTTAAGAATGATGGTACAATAGGGACACGGGAGGACCTGGTAATTGGTTCACTTGACCAATTACGACAAAAGGCGTCCGCGCCAGATGACCCCAACAAAATCTAGAATGAATTTCTGAATTTGGCAAGTGGTAGGAGACGCAAAACGGTCGAATGTATGAGGGCCCCAGAGGGTTTGTCATGTATTAAAATCAGATTGATAAAAACAGCCCAGTCATCGTAATCTGTTAACTTCTACTAATTATCATCCAGCTATAGTATCGAACAAGGGGAACCCCTTCTGGCAATCAACACACTATTCTGCTTTACAATAAGGCAAAAATCAGACCATGGCTTATGTCAGCAAATGAGGTCTAATGCTTCATGCTCAATAATACGAGGGACGTTAGAGTTATCAGTATACACCTGACTTTTCATGCGCTAATTCATCGCGCAGTTCAGTTAGGAATTTTAAACACTGCTGCTAATTCGCGCCACGTAGAATCTGCATCTTTCATCCTCGACCATAAGCCATTAACAGCAATGAGGGAACGAGACTACAGGACAGCACCTATGCCTGTATCGCTGGCATCGGAATACACTGCGCGAGATGGAGTAAATTGATGCTTTTAATCGAAAAAAAGCCGTTGAAAGAATCAAGATTAGTTGCCAAAACTTTAATTCGTCTAAACACAATCGGGAAATGCCATAGAATTCTTCCCAGAGGACCTGGCCTCAAACATCGGTACGAAGCACGGTCATAAGGCGAGTAGTAACTGGCCAAGGGCGAGAGACGAGAATAGAAATAATTGAATGTAATTGGGTTGCTTGCTAGTGCTCTACGGTACATGGCTTACGGGAATTCAAAACATCGCTAATCGAAGCTTTAATGTGAACTTATATTAGCCGGTACAGTAAATGTTAGGGAGCTTGAATCAATTATGAGACCTAAGAATTTGATACGTTGGTGGGAAACCATTACAACACTGGTTTTACTAGGGACGAACCCACTGCGAATGACGCAATCTTTAACAAAAGCAGCACTGCGCAGTGCCGAAATTTTGTCAGGTGATATAATAAAGCCGTCGTCAGTGTAAAAAAAAGGTGATGCTGGCCGCGCCAATGATAAACTAAAGGCCTAGTAAAGTTTGTGAAAAAAATAGCAAGGCACTAGACAGACCAAATGGTATAAAACTGTAAAACCAAAAAATCTATCATGAGTGCTATTGCTAAAACGGCCCCAAGCAAAATCCTAAATATTTGATGAGGGGTGAAAAAATATCAACATGATGGTAACCAGATTCTAAATCGAAACTAGAATAAAACGGACCAAAATCAGAACTGGGCGAAAAAACATGCTTTAAATCTTCATACTTGAATTTTGATTTTAATACCTATTGATGCTGGGGGACGTCGTAAAATCAAGTACGAGGTCTGAAGCTTTTACCAAAAGCACCAGCAGAGGATTACAGCAAAACGGGACGAGATTGGACCTCTATAATACAATGTTTGCGTAACAATTCCAAGATGGCGGAAGATAAAAAATCAGGTGATCTAAACTAGATCTATTGTTCTTTGCAAAAAATGGAGGCGGAGCAAAAATGAAGGGGATCTATACCCTGAATCTATCACTCAAGTACAAACTCACTAGCTTTCAGGGTGGTCGTTTCCAATAAGAATACAAGATTTAATCTATACCTTGAACGCATTCTGGCTGGCTAAGATCGCCTTGCCGGTGCTCCAATCCTAATTCCTATCTGCTGGTCTTGGCATGGCGTCACGGCGGTCGCTGAAGTGAAGGCAGCTCGGAGAAGATGGACAGGAAGATTCGATGTGGACCGAACAGTCCGCACTGTAAGCAAATGCGCGTGTCGTTGACGCTTCGGTAGGGACGAAAAAAAACGGCTGACGAGAAGGAACAAAAGGAGCCATAGGTTTATGGAAGGGTATGGCCGTAAAACTTGATACTCCTGAGCCCCGGTCGCAGTTTTTGGAGCCGGTTTCTTGGCCAGCGGCGGCTTTCTCAAGACTAAGAATTAAAAAATCGAAGAGCATTATGAGAAAAAAAATATTCACTTATATAAAACATAGTCAAGAACTGAAAACATCGAAAAGAATGGGGAACGCAATAACATATCTACCTTCTTAATTCTTTTAGCATCATTAGGATCGGATGCCAGGTCCATCAGAAATGTATACTCTTGACAACTCCCAGCCCAAATCCACCGGTTCTGCCAACCGAATCAACTTCTGACGCTCCTTGATTTCTTTCACCGCGTCCTTTAGGTTGGTTTTTGCGGTTATCCAATCTAGAGACTCGATGCTTGTTGAGCTGATCTATGAACGAGGAGACCTTCTCAGCGTGCTTCGGAACTGTGCTCGTTGCCTGATCGTTTAAATGTTGGAGTTTTCAGCCAATCGTGCTTTTGCAAGCGTTTTTCCACCTAGATCCAAAAGAATTCGGTAAGAGAGTTAATGGCGAGCCAAAATCTCCTGCGATTTGAACATGGTTGTATTGTCAGCCCTCCTGACCGGCATGTGTTTTGCTGATGTACAGGCCCTGGCCCATGTTCAAAGTTCGGCGGCTTGCATATAGTAAAGCGTGGTGTGAAAGACAGCAAAAGAATATGTGACGCAAGGTCGTGGCTTGACCGAGAGTGAGCAAAGCTATTGAAAATCCAAAAGGGTGATTACCTCGATTACATAATCGCTGGGTGCCAATGCACGCGACCTTTCGTTCGCAAACGAAAAGAAAGAATTCACCTCATGTTAATTGATACAAGGTTGCGTTTAGCACAAAGTAACAATAAATCAGAGGGTTAATGTTGCCTAGAACCGTCAACCTGTATTATGCAGATTCTCTCTTCCAAGGTCATAATGGCCCCTACCGCGGGACAACAATAGTGAATTACAGTCAGAGAGAACGTTTAGTAAAATACCCAAACTAACTGTTAGTGCCTAATCTTTACGAAGTTTTCCAAATGAAAGCTAAAATTTAAACCATTTTAAGTGGACCTGGTACAAATAATAGAGCGCTAAAATGAGTGAAGAAATAAATCTGTAATTTTTGTTCGATCTGCACTGCAAGAAAATTATATTTCATTAAATAATTATAAAATAACAGTTATTTTAAAACTGTATTAAATTTTAAAGATGTGCGTGTGTCCCCAAACAACCCGTGGACCTGACCGTTTCCGACAGACTCTGGCAAACTGAAACATTGCAACGTTGATAAGAATATATGGCTGCGATGTGCCCCCAAAAATTAATTGGGTCCAACCTTTCTCGTCGGGTACCAAACTGATTGTAAAATATACCAAAATATGTATTACTTCGGCCTTTTACGAGATCAAGTTTGATTGCATTTCCCTCGTATTTCCATCTGAGGGAAGAGATTGGAAATACACGCACGATTGGTTCCATGGCCTTGCCGATAACAATGCATGGCAATATTGATTGATACCGTAGCAATCATACAGAAATTGGGCCTAAACATTTTAATTATAATTTTATGTTATTTCGTGGACTTGACCGTTTCATATGTTCATGTAATTTAATTTTGATGGATTGTGAAAGAAAATGCTGTAACCTTTTGTTATATAGCCTCCATTTTCCTGATTAAACTTTTAAAGATATTAATTTGATTTTCAATTTTATTTGAGAAAAAGATTTCTCACGGGAAAAGTACTTTGTTTATGATTAAAAAGTGAGCAGGGGATTCCCTAGTGTTTTTTGTGCAAGGTGCACCTGTTAGATAGATTGCGCAATAGGAGAAGTGGGAATTCCCCAAGATGTAAACTTAGAACTGAGTCAACTTGTTTTTGCTTTAAGATTAAAACACATTACATGATCTGGGGATTCCCCATGAGTTATATATGGGAATGATGCAATTCAAATTATGTAATTTTTGTGAAATCTGATTTGACAGTGCTAGGTTATGTTTATGCATGATGCTGTAGTAATATCTATTTTAAGACTTGGGAACTTTGTGAAATAATGGTATAAAGCTGAGTTGAAAAAGTTTTGATTCGCCAGCAGTTGTAATCAGGAGCTATACAGTATGGTTATAGCTAGTTTTAATCTACAATAATGGTAGATTTGTGTTATACATAGTGCCAGGATTTTTTGCTGTCGTCTTTTAAGCCAAAGAGCTTTAGTTTTGGAATCTAAAGGTGATTCCAGTTTGTGGTCCTAAATGAGGACATAAGCGACAGATTGATGGTGGTAGAATACCTGGATTGTATTGGAGAATATTAGTGTCGTCGAGGGAAAACCCCGTCGTCATGAACTGCTGGACAAATGTTACTATGAAGATTCGCATGGATATACCCTGGATATTTATGTGAACTTATGCACTGTCATTTTGGAGTCTTCGCTGTGAGGACATATCATCGTTGAACTGCAACACTACTTTTAGTTGGAGACATAAATGAACTCTGAGTAAGATTATAATTGTTAAGTGTAATTTTGAATTGTATAGATAATTGTGCTTGGACATATCAAATTCTTGATCCAATCTGATTAAAATCATTAAATCTGTGTTATATTATAAAATTCAGATCACTTGTGCACAAGGCTCATTCATTTGTGTTTGAAAGGTATTTCTGACCTTTGACATAACACTTTGAAAACTGAGAAAATCCGAGCTGTCCGTTTCTAATAGCATTATTTGCGACAGGTTTTCCGTCCGACTTAGCATCTAAAATTAGGGTTGGCAAATCACCAAAACATTTGTGAAACTAGTGGTTTCTATGGCAAAATTTGGGTTCATTCTTCATGTAAGACATCATGGAATTAGCCTAGCATGAACTCTTCTATAAGAGGATCAAAGGATTACAAGGATTGTACAGCTTTATTCCGTAAAAGAGTCCTTACTCTAGTCTAACTCATGAATATCTTACACAAGGACACACCCAAATTTGCTGGAAATCCAAAAATGACCTTTATCTTTACATACGATGATATCTGACGTCGCTAAATTACGAAAATTCAAAATGGCCGCCAAAATGACGTATTTGTCCGACTCATCACCTACTCTTTGGGTAGATACCACTTTTAATATGTCTGTATATGTTTTTGGGGTTACGAAACTCAAATCTGAACGTTTTAAATTCTTTAACCCTACCTAAAATGAGTTATGTGTGAATTTTGATAATTTTTCATAATTTTTTAAAGTAATTATCACCCTGCTTTGCTCAAATATGACTAATTTGTTATCCATTCAACCACTTACTATAGTAGTACTTTGTTTTTATCCCCTGGCTTGAAAAAACAGTAGAGGGATTTTGCGATAGTGCGCATGTCCGTATGTGTGTGTGTGTATTCCAGTTTGGTAATTTAGGTCTTGTTCAAAAGTTTAAGTCCGATTTAAACCAGACTTCGGATTAAGGTGCAGTAGGGGTTCCTTCATATGTTCATATGTTCCGCATGTCCGTATGTGTGTGTGTGTGTTCCAGTTTGGTAATTTAGGTCTTGTTCAAAAGTTTAAGTCCGATTTAAACCAGACTTCGGATTAAGGTGCAGTAGGGGTTCCTTCATATGTGGATAATGTCAAAGGTCATAGACCATTGTCTATTGGTTAGTGGTGGGTCAACATCGGTTCAGACTCACTCGCGTAAAAACATCTCAACGAATCGCCTGCTTGAAGATCCTTCATTTACAAATTTTGGTAACGTGGAGAAGAACAAACAGTGGAAATGGGCACGGACATCTGAGAATGTGATGCATGGCCGTGAAAGCCAACTACTTGCACACAGTTAAGATGTCCAAAAGACTAACTCTTATAGCTTCGTATCATGAAGGAAGAATTGAAAAACCTTCTAGACCTATGCAAGAGACATCAGGGACCCGTGACAGCTGTCTCGGTCATCTAGAAAATCTACAGGAAGAACTAATAAATGAAATATTTTACCCTCATAACGAATCTCTCAGAGCTACAGTGGCCCTGATATTAGACAAATGCGTTGAGAAAAGGTTTGATGTAAAGTTTAAAATGATAAAGATTTCTGCAAGACTCAAACAGTCTATAAACTAAATTTAAGTAGTATTGCAGTAGTAGTCGTGGTAGTGGTAGTGGTAGACATTAGTCGGTAGTCGTCTTAGTAGTCGTAGTAGTAGTAGTACATACATAGCATTAGCAGTAGTAGTGTTAATAGTAGTAGTAGCAGTCATTACAGCATAGCCATAGCCGTAGTAGTAGTAGTAGTAGAGTAGTAGTAGTAGTAGTAGTTATTATTAGCCGGAGGCAGGAGCAGCAGCAGCAGCAGCAGCAATAAAAGTAGTAGTAGTAGCATCCTAGGCGTACAGTAGTAGTAGTACTACTACTAGTGTAGCAGCAGCGTTAGTAGCAGCAGTAGGAAAGAGCAGTACAGTAGTATAGGTAGTATTAACAGTTGGCGGATCCGGATTTGAAAAACGTCAAAATACGGGGTGCTGAAAGGCTGAAATTTGTCCAAATGCTTCCCAAATGGGCTGATTTTTGCAAGAGTTTGCAGAATTACCAGGGGGGGCTCGCGCCCCCTCCCTCCCCCTCCCTGGATCCGCGCCTGTATAGCATCAAGGTAAAGAACAAGAAGTAGCAGCAGTAAGCGTAGTAGTATGGTGCCCATACCAACGTACACTATTCGCCCTCGCCAACCGGTTACCGCTTCTTCCAAACCCAACATCTGCATCATTTTAAAAAGTCCTCAGTCTTCATCTTATCCATTAACTTCACACTACACATCGCTCTCATCATTGCTCTCTCTCTCTGTCCTCCTCAGAATCCCCATCACATTTTCACTCAGACACCACGTCTCGCTGCCATACCCGCTGCCATACAGCATCACTGATCCACACGACTCTTATACACCATACCTTTCATCTTCAAAGGATATCTTTTGCCTTGCAGCAACCCCCCACATTCCCTAAACTTCACCCACCCATACCTCACTCTAGCTGCCACAGCCACCTCGCACCCACCACTCCCACTAACCCTGCCCCCAGGTACGTGAACTCCTTCACCGATTCCACCTCATCAAACAACTTTTTCTCCTGTTCCACCATCCCTCCAGCACCCTCAGGCTCAAACTCTTCAGACAAATCAGACCCCACTCTAACTCTTGTCTTTGCTCCTTCATACAAGTCTACAAAACATATACAGCTTCTTCCCTTTAGCTCGATATTCCTTTAGCAACCTCCTCAAAATAAACACTGCATCTATCGTTCCCTTCCCTGGCATAAACCCAAATTGCATCTCATCCACTTCCACTATCTTCCGAATCCTATTCTTTAGAACTCTCTCATTACATGCTCCAACAACTTCACACCACTATATGCGCCACAACTTTTCATCCCCTTTCCCTTTAAAAATTGGAACTACCACACTCACTGCCCACTCCTCCGGCATCCCACCTCCCTCCAACACTAACACTCTCTGACACAACTCCATCATCACACCAATCCTATCTCTTCACTCGCAATAATCATCTCAACACTCACTCTGAGGAGTCAAATTGTCGACATAGAAGCAATCTATGCATGGACTAACCGTAGGATTGATGTCCATTTAGAATTAAAGGCTAAAGGTGTGCTCGTATTGTATAATTAATGATATTTATAGTTAAAAAAAAACGAAATGGTTGAATGGCTAACAAAATACTTATATTTGAGCAAAGCAGGCTGATAATTACTTACAAAAAAATTATGAAAAATTATCAAAATTCACACATAACTCATTTTAGGTAGGGGTAAAACATTTTAAAAAGGTCAGATTTGAGTTTCTTGACCCCAACAACATATACCGACATATTAAAAGTGGTATCTACCCAAAAAGTAGGCGATGAGTCGGAAAAACACATCATTTTGGCGGTCATTTTGAATTTTCGTAATTTAGCGACGTCAGACGTCATCGTATGTAAAAATAATCGTCATTTTTGGATTCTACAGCAAATTTGGCCATGAAAACAACTAGCTTGAAATCATTTTGCAGAAAAAAATCAAAATTTGCCCAACCCTACTAATCTGTTTCATTTTATTTCTTTGAAAAATGACAATTTTACATTTAATATCAACCTTCACCGACTTTAGCATGCTAAATTACTCCTATTTCAAACTATTTCAAAGATGATAACAACGCGAAACCCAACAAAAATGTACCTAGACCAAATCTATTTTACACTTTTTTCATAGCGGTCATTCGAAATCAGTTGAGTTGCTGAAAAGAAAATAAGCGTTATTTGTGTGGCGGGATTTTTAGTTTTAAAGGTTATTTTATGGAATTTTTATTTTCTTTTGGTTATTTAACTTTGTTAATGTTATTTCGTTTTTTACGTTGTCATCCCAAGGGCCTTTTCAGTGATTTATCATAAAATGCAAATTTAATTTATCGTCAAATTCCTGCATCGATCCTCTGTGCTAATACTGCGCTTCTTTTGTCCCTTTTTGTAAGGTCCGTGTTTATTATGGCTACTTTGCTCCAAATTTGATATATTTTGCTAATTATTGATAACCTTTTATATTAGGCATATCATACATCCAATTGTCCACACATGCACGCACGCACACACACATGAACACACACAAACACACCCGCACATACACCCACGTATCCAACACAAAAAACACACACAAAGACAAAAGTATCAAATCATAAGTCCTCTTTATCAAATGTACTATAAAATAAAGTCTAGCATATAACAAGCCTATATAATAAGCTATATAAAGCACCCACTAAATACGATACGATACGCTAAATTAACCAATTAAAAAATTACCGGTTCAATAAAGCCCAGTAGCCAACAGCTATGGAAAATTTCCAATCACGGGTGAGAGCTGTAGATGGAAATTCCATTTACGTGATGCGCAATGGTCGCGCGCTATATGCACGAAGATATTAAAATATAGTAATATCCAGCACACATGTCATTTCTTATATCAATATTGGGATTTGGGTCACTAGGCGCGAGTTAGATGCTAATGGCTAGTGACTGTCCATTCTCCTACTAATGACGTGCTATTGTGCTTTTCATAGTGGTCTGACTATGTTTGGTCATAGGACTACATATTAACATCTACACTAGTACACTTACAATAAGTCGTAGAAATATCATAAACCTGACCCAGTGCTGACGTTATTTCAAGTGCCAAATGCAATTGATATATATGGGTCATGGAAGGTGAGGAAATACACAACATAAGAGTAACCATTGAACCAGGTTTGTACATGGTAACGTACTGAAACAAATCAGGACCGAAAACACGCGCTTGCTGCTCCGGTAGTAAGGTACGATTATGGTAATTTGATAGTATCTTGGGGAATATCTCTAACACTACACGCATCAGCATGCCTTCCCTGTTTTGGAATGCGATAACTATTGGATACTTCAGTCCGAAGGCTCTGTCAAAATATCTTCAGACTGCGTTTGATGGCAGCAAGACTGGCCCGTCAAGGTATTATTATTATTCATTATAATTATTTGCTGACCAAAAAAATCCATTATGGTACGGTCATGCTACAATACTGTGTACTCTTTCGCAGTAACATATAGCTAATTCGATCGGTAATTACTCAGTTGGCACTTGCTAAAGAGGACTTAGGAATTTATACTTTTGTCTTGTTTCCTCGCGGATTTGTTCTTTTAACAATCGCCAGAATTTGGGCAGGACATTTCGTGAGCTAAGATAACAAGGTTCTACTGACATTTTGGGTTTTTGTTAGATAATAATTTTTGCAATGTGGCATTTATAACTTTAAAGGGGGATGCCCGATTTAAGGATATAAGTTTTCATCTTAATAGGTTGGCCTTCACTCCAAAACCCCCATCTGTAAATCTCCGCCAATATTTCAATCCGTTTTGATGCTAGAGCTAAAAACGTGATTGTTGTAAGCCCCATAGAGTACGTGCAAATTAATATTGGTCGACCAAATCTGGAAGCCTCCCAGAGTGCCTCCCCCGGGCGATTAGCAGAAACGCATTTTGACAACCAACCTCTAAATTGTCCCGTTGGAATCTTGGATGCTAAGATAGGTCCGTTTTGTTCCTCAGAAACATTTTGCAAAAAGCCTACGTGCTTGTTTAAGGTTAAACAGGAGAGTATTTTGGTGGATTTGTTATTCTATTGCATTATTTCAGGCATACTTTTTTACCTATCGCGTAGCGGTTGCTGTAATTTGGCAGAATGCAGAAAAATTTATAGACCGTATTCAATATGAACTCAGCCACCAGACATGTTGGTGGACAAGATGCCTAGCCTCTACTTCCAGGACTACAATACATTAAGCTGTCAATCGATCCTGCTTAGCGATTGCACAGGGATCATTGACAGGTGTATTGTAGTACTGGAATAGCTTGGAATGCGTCTATCTTGTCCACCACCCTGCTGGCTTTGAATACGGTCTATGCGAGTGGTGACCACTAACTGAGTAATGATGCAGTATCCCAGAGATGACTTTTTTAACACACAACGCTCATGCACATTACGCTGCGCACCAGAACCCCACGCTTTGACACATCGAGTTGTCACATTTTATACTTAAAGACGTGCTCATGCTCAGGCTATTATTAATACCAGTCAAGTAATTTACAGTAACCAATGGTGACAGCTCGTCACACCTGGTACTCTGCATTCTGAGAAGGAATCACCGCGATAAAAGTAACACCCAAAGATCCCCTATTTTTGGACGCAATTTGGCTGTCTCTCACTAAAGACCTACTGATTTTTGCACATCCTCTGTCACCCAAATTGCCCTGGTTTTAAGCTTTTCAGATGTTGGTGCCCCCCTCTCCGTAATCATTTTGATTATTAAATCTAAATACTGCTGTTTTATACGATCAGTAGATAATTTGCGGCATGTGCTTGTTGGATGGCACTGATCGTAAGTATGAATCTACATTTTCTTTCAGGAGAGAAAGAAAGTCTTTCTTTAGTAAGAAACGACTGAACTAAGCACCCGCGGTAGACCTCGTGACTGAGACGGACAAGTTGGCTGAGGGGAAATAAGTATCACAACCTTGAGAAAGAATATCCATCCATAGTTTAGGAATAACAAATATTAAGGGCATTCGTGATCCACAACATCAACTCCCCGACTGAGATTTGTTATAAACATTTGGAAGCCAAATATTATGGCAAATTCGGTAGTAAGAATTCGCCAATTTTGGATAGTCTGTGCCGTAAACGGACTGCAATTACAGCACAGTGTCCCGGTGTGTCAGTGGGAACCAAGCAATTTCGCAAACAAAAAACGCCAAATCGGAATCAACGCAAATTTTGGTGAATAAACTATTTCTTAGGATATCCAGTGAACATGAATAAAACAAAGGTGGCTCAGAATCAGAAATGCACCTTTATGTCAGGTAGTTTCTTAAAGGGCAGTTTATCTCTTCCCTATACGGTGCCTTTAATATCCCTTCCTCAAATCACACGACATAATCACTAAATAAATTCCTGTCATTGCTAATTCGGTATAGGGGAAAAACGGCAAGGCGGATTTTAAGAGTAATATTGAAGAATATCATGAGAAGGTAAAATGCTTTGATCTAACTCATCTGATATTATTTAATGCACTGTAAGCGTGGCTTCTGATAATTTACAGGTATGCTCGTGATTGCCGCGACGATCTGCCTGAACAAATGACAGGAAAATTGCCGCGCCGGCATATGGTCATCGGCAATTACGGGCATGCCTGTAAATTCACGAAAAAAAACATCCTTTTGACCGTGCAAAAATTTACATTACTGAGTTAATTATTTCATGTCAGCAAATCTAAGTTCAACCTATGTTTTATATTGAATTAGTAAATCAAAGCTTCAAAATCGCATTTAGTTTTTCACTTTCAGCATTTCCGGTAGCCAAATACAGATAGACATTTTTTTTCCACAGAGGAAAACAAAATTATTCACAAATCACATATAGCATGATAGACAAATTCAACAGCACCGTGGACATAACAATAGTATTTTATACTCCTAAAGTCCCCATTTTTTTGTTAAAAAAAGACAAAACTTAAAAAAAAAAAACATTTTTAAAAAATAATATCAATCTTTGGATCTCTTTTTTTAAAGAGCTCAAAGTTAGGATGTCTTTCACTCATCTTCATTTTTATGATATTGGAGCGACAGAGCAAGAATTAATTGAGAGCAGTCAATTCAACATTTCTCACCCGAAAATGACATAATCCGTGATTCATACGAAAGTCACATTATAAACATCTTTTAGCCATTTAACAACACTGTCACACAATGCAATTGTAAGTTTACACTTACAAAAGGTGCCTGGATGAATTTCGTTCATCCCCATTACAAAAAGTACCCATGGTTATATGCCCTTTCTACCTTTTGAAAGAAAGGAAATTGACACCCAAAATTCTATGAATGATTCTATACTGAAACCATTGAAGTTTTAGTATCCCATTGTACATCTTGAAAGGAATACTATAAAATTCATCCAAATATTTGAGTCATAATGTATGCCCAACTTGATACTCCACTCATCAGTCAACTTTCTAACAATTTTTGTCACACCAACAGCGATATTCATAAATGATCCTTTGAACCTTCTATCCCTCAGATAAACTCCAAATTAAATGACTGATGTGGAAGAGAAATATCAAACACTTCATCAAGATATGGTGGAAGAATTTTCTGGATCTCACTATCCACCGTATTCAATACATAGTACTGACCTTAAATTTACCTTCAAATATGCTAAGGATAGAAATTTACCATTGTCATCCAAAATTCTCTAACAATATAATCCCTTTTTTAATCCAGTGACTGTAGTGAATACTCTTCCCACCAACTTTAATATTATCATTATACCATAATGAAATCTTAGAAACTTCGTAAAATCATTTGGTGGGTGGAGACTTCACAATTTTGCACAAGCTGTTAAAACTCAGACAATAATACTTGGATTATTTTTTATCGAAAATTTAAGGATATCATGTGAACCTCCCTCCAAAAGAATATTTGGAATCTAACACACAACTAGAAAAAAGTTTGCCCCACTCAAGTATCCAGAGCAAAGTAATCGTCTGATCTCATTATCTTTAAGCGCCTGTATGTAGCTTTCCATATCAATCATCCTTACACCCTTACTATAATCCTGGATCATCTGATTTCTTGCAACTCTTTCTACTACATTTCCAATGAATTTATAGATCTTATTCAACTCTTTACTATCTAGTGGGTCGAAGGGGTGTCGTGCAACCTCCCCTGAATAAACTTCTAATCAATGTCACTATAGCAGAAATGCTAGAAAACGATTGCTATGTTAAAAAAATCAAAAAGTGTCCCACGTACCATGTTTTGCAATTATGCAATTATACTCGCCATTACAGAAAATACAATTTTCGATATTCTCAGCCAATACTGTTTATTAATTAACATGAGGCGACTGGACCTATGTTCGAGGGTCAAAGATCAAGATGGACCATTTGAAAATTACCAGATGTTTCCATGATGACGTATATGCAAAATTAGGGCCGCCATTCTAAACTACAATTTTCGATATATCTCAACCAAACTGGTTGATAAATGAACAAATAAGGGTGGCTGGACCTATGTTTTGAGGGTCAAAGACAAGATGGACCCATTTGAAAATTACCAGATGTCCCCAGGATGACGTAATTTCCAATTAGGGTCGCATTGCAAA
>JAMKCH010031917.1:0-16286 GCA_023653785.1 Ophioderma brevispina | reverse complement strand
ACTCACCCGTGACGATATCTATGATTATCTCACTAATTTCAACTTCGTTCACCCGTTTGCTGACGGTCTCACTTAACTCGTAGTTCCGCCTATTTGTTCGAAAATAATCACGCGATTTGCGGCGATTGGCTATTAGTTCACTTCACAATCCGAAAGATGACATTTTCTCACTCTTTTAAGAGCTAAAATCCGGTCGATAAGAGTTCAGAGTAGGCTTCACTCACCTCCGAATAAGAGTGTCAGTTTGAGCCACCGTAAGAGAGTGATCTCCTGTTACCGCGAGTGAAGGATGTCCGGTTGCATTTCCTCGCTCTTTAGAGCAAACCACTTGATTAGAGTTAATTTAAATAACTCAAATTCAGAGTGATTTTTCACTCTTTCATTTTAAGAGAGTATGCTATTAGCGGGGTCAAGGCACTGCACCAAGAAATCAGAAACTTCAAAGACCATCTTGCCCCCCCCCCTTTATCAAAAAATGAAAGTTATTTGAATAATTTAGTGTTTCTAAACCATTACTATGGCCAGATCTGTGATCCTATAGAGTGTTTACCAAAATTATATTCCGTGTTGCCATGCAACCGTTCCAAACTTCTCTCGCCATTTTTGCGGCTGTGGCATACAAGAACCAATGCAACTCCAAACTAAGGTTGATACAAAATCCGCTCATCCGATCATAGTATTACTCTAACTATTTTTGTGCCAAATTTGAAGTCAATAGGTCAAACCGATTTTTGAGATAAGTGGGGGGGGGCAAGTTTGCAACCTTCGAAAATGGCAAAAAAAGAAATGTTTTTTTAAAGATTATTATTTTTTTGTTATGAATTAATCAATTATTTAAAGTATTAATATTGCAATTTTGTTTTTTAATTCTACAAATTTAATCATTTCTATTAATAATTCTTTTTTTAATTAAAAACAAATCTGTAACTGTCACTTTTAACCCCCAAAATTTATTTATTTTTGTAATATTTGGAATCAGCAGGTCAATATAGCAAAAACCATGAAAAACATAGTAAATGTGCTGTTTGAAACAATACGAAACCTAAGAAATCGTCCCTTTCTCTGGTGTGATGCTGTACCCTTCCATCAACCAAACATTTAACGAAATGTCCGATTTTACCAAATACAAGTAAAATAACTCCTGAAAGTTGTGAGAATTCAGAAATTTAGAAAACTACAATTTGATCTCTCAAAAACAAACTGACGCCATGTCCCCCTTAAAGCAATTCGTCGTTTTGATACGTAAAACATGTCAGCGAGGAGCCCGCCAGGATATTTGTCAACTTTGAACTAATTTTGGTATCAAAATGGCAAAGTTTGATTCAATTTGATCCAAATTATGTCATAAATTTGACAAATTATTTTTGTGAGCTCCCCGCTGACTAATCTGTTTTTAGATTGTATTTGCCGTGCGTCATAACCCTATTTTACGGTAGTCCCCTTGTAAGATTTTCAAGGTATCTCGTATTAGAATTTCCCTGCGAATAGGCCTTAATGTATGATTAATAATTTTTACATATGTTCATAATTTCCATATTGTTTGGAAGACGAGTTTATATGCTGAGCGTAGAAATTAACATGCAGTTGACAAATTGCCACCGGGTATTTTACGGTAAAATAACACTGATGTCCCCCTATGTAAAATATATAAAATAATACCCTTTATTGGTAATGTAGTTGTTAGACTGTATTTTATCCGTTAAATTAGCAGATTACCGTACTTTGAAGGGCAAAACGCTGGCAATGTATTTTACAGTATTTTTTACGGTCATTCGTTACATTGTAGTTTGCCGCTATCTCACCCTCTCGGCCTATTTACCGTTTACGCAAAGGACAATTAATAAGATTTGTAAACGGTCAGTTGGGCCATCCAAGGTCAGCCAACTTCTGTCAAATTCTTGGAAAGGCCATTAATTTGGCGTGAGCTTGCCCAAATATAATACGCCGACGTTATTGCTATTTTACGCATTCTCTGCACTGATCTGCAATATAATTCTATCAAGATCAATGCCATGATATGATGTATTGGGCTATTCCAGAAAAAAATGCCCCCCCCCCATAGAGGGCGCCGGAATTCCAGACTTTTTGTCACTTTTGAAAGCTGGAATTCCAGAATTTAATGTCTAATACGAGGTGGGAATTCCAGCCATTTTAGGTATAGAGGGTGACGGAATTCCAGTGTTTTTACGATTTTCAGAGGTAAATTCCAGCAAAAAATCAATATTTTCAACGCCCTCTATACCCTAACCATAATCATCTAGGAATTCCATGTTTTTTTACATTGGTAGTTTAGGAATTCCTGGAATTTACGGAAGGTAGTGTCTAAAATTCCTGGTAATTTACGGAAGGTAGCGCCTGGAATTCCAGATAATTCATGGAAAGATAGCCAGGAATTCCAGATATTTTGTGAACAAAAATGTTTGCCCTCTATAGTTGTGTTTCGTGATGCCAACAAATGTAAAATTACATATTTCCGTGGTCTTTGCTTACTTAAAGCAAGGTGACGTGCCCTGACGGGTTTTAAGCGGAAAATTCAATCGTTGAATTGGTATGCTTTAAAATGTTGGAGAATACTATTGAGACGACGTTTTTTTTTTCTTCACAATACGAGGTCGTCACTTTTATCATTTGTGCGTGACCCCAAGCTTTTTTTCTAATCGAATTAGACAATCTTAGCTAAGGCATAGTTGACCCTCCGTGCAGGCACATTCTTAAGCTTGATAAAAAATAGGTATTTAGCCACGATTGGAGCAGGGAAGCTAGGAAGCTATCGGGATATTTTCTAGGGCAGCGTTTGTCAACTTATTGAACCTCTCAGCAATTTTGGCTGGACCTCACTGTGACGCAATCTTATTACTTTCAAATATTTTATATACTTTAGATTGTGTTTTATAGCTGGTTAGAAATTGTGAATAAAACGCACACGCCTGTGTGCTTTTTCAATAATATTTAAATACAGAGTTGACAAGTTGCTCTTGATTTATGTAGGTGTCGGTCGACCATTGTCAATCCATTGCAGGGCAAAGTTCCGTGTCCAGGTGTTAATTGAGTTCGCTGGAGGAACCGGATTTTATGATTTGACCCAAACGCAATTTGTACAGAAAACAAATTTGGTGTCAATTTGTTCAATTGGATTTAAAATACAATTGAACTACAACATATCCCATATAGCAGATTCGGCAATTCTATACCTTGTTAAAACCGTTAAAAGGTGATGAACCCCCCCATAGCGCTTGGTATATACTTTTGAAAATGTTTCGACCCTTTCAATATCTTGACCCATTTAATATTACCCCTAAAACCGCTTGAGTTGGTAAAACTTTGATATGTTATTCTGAAAGACTTTCTCAATACAATTTTTAAGAAATTATATGTTGGAGTTAGTTTTGGGTTAAGCCATATGTTATAAATTTCATGCATAGGCTTACATATTTCGAAATTTTACTCATCTGAAGTGTATTGAGTGCAATCCGTCATGTTGAGCACCCTACGCGACTAGCATTCGTTCTCTCTACCGTTCGCATAGGCGTAAATCCGGGGGAGATGGGGGGAATATCCCCCCCCAATATTTGATGAGGGGGGATGGTTCAATACCAATCACCCCCCCCCCCAATGTTGGATGCCCGTAATGGGTTTTTCACTAAAAATAACCTCATATTGTACCATAATAGTTTAAAAATGGTAAATTTACGCGCGCTTCGCGGCATTTTTGTCTAATTACAATTAGATGCGCGCTTTGCGCGAACATGTGCTAGTATGGATCTTTTAGCCAACCATGTTGTCATTCATAACTTTCATCAAACCCATCCCCCCCCCCAATGTTAAAAGAAATTACGCCACTGCCTCTCGCCCCTTTTACTCCCTCCCTCGCTAGCGTTTTCATTCCCTGCTCATGCTATTCTTCCTTTCAGGCTCTTTCCCCACTCTCTATCTTCCTTTCCTCTTCCTCCGTTCCTCTCCTTTCCAGCTCTTTCCCTTCCGCTCTTTAATTATAACTGGTATAGCAAGTAACAAAAATAACACAGCGCACATAATTTAAAGAGCGCCCCAAGTATGAAATTTGTGAGATTTTTGCACTGTTGTGTTGGTAATTGTCTAGTAAACTATACCCGTGAATGGTAATGCTCAAAAGTATAATGTGTCATAAAAGAAGGGATTTTCTAATTAGATTCGGGGATTCCCGATTCTAATTCAACGGCACAGCGCTGGAAACCGGAAATTTATGTCTGTCCATTATGGAATCGCACCAAAGTTATCCTAACTTGACCTGCGTGAACCAAAGGGACCGGTAACGGATGAGCTTTGACACATAATGCATGGCGCTATTTCCAGAATATTTCATATTCGAATGGCGTTTTCAGCGGCCGTTGAAATATTATCGGGATCCGATATTAACTATTCTAATTACAAATATTCTTCTTATGCGACACATAAAGAAGTTTGAGCTTTGCCATTCACAGGTATAGTTTACTTGCCAATTACCAATGCAACTGTGCAAAAGTCTCACAAATTTGAAAATTGGGGCGCTCTTTAAAATGTGTTATTATTGCTTTAACATTTTGCTACCGTGATCTTTCAAATCATAGTGTCCCAATGTTATCCTTTTAGTCGTAGCAATAAACTTCTATGTTATATAATTCACAAAGCCCGTTTAATTTGTTGTTACTTTCGATCAAAATTTAGTTTTGGGTTTGTCGATTGAGTTTGGAAATGCTCATAGGGCCTATTAACGTCCGTGATATTTCTGCCACTCCAAGCTAAATTTTGATTGATCTATTTTAACGAAAGCAATTTAAGAAAAAAGAGCTTTGATATGAAAGATCTTTATTATTTCCTGAGTTAGATTCGATTATGTTTTTAAAAAAAAAAAAAAAAAGACAGTAAGCGGGGTGTTAATATGTGAAATCGCTATTAGACCTTTGTATTCAAAATTCCACATGGGGCTCATATGCCTTTTCTCCCATGTGAGGGACCGCATATCCCAATCCTAGGCCGTCTGACCTCACAATGGAGATAGCGCAAGCGATATAGGGTTGGAGGAACTCCCTAAACGAATCAGATGAAAAGTTCAGAGTTGTTAAAGAGACTCTGCCACATTTGAAAAATCGTGCGCCCTCAAGATTTTTCACAAAAGCCAATATTTTTGCATGGTTGTAAAGCTGTGTATATGAATTAGCCCTACATGAAATGATTAAGACCAATCCAGTGTCCTTATGGGTAATCAGAACGATTTTAGAATAATGTCTTCGGCAGGACGACGGAAATAGGTGAATCACAAGAAAACGCACGCCGTATGCATGTTTCCCACGGCATGCACCCTGTTGATGGTCTGTGGCCTTTGTAGTTTTAATATCAATGAGTACGCGTCTTTTTCAGGTATGCACACATGTGTTGATTAAAGTTATGGGAAACTTAAAAGTTAGCCTACAAATTACCTGGATGTCGTAATCTCTTATTAACGCCCTATCTGTTTTAGTCGTTTTTTTTTATGTGTTAAAAAGGTTATATCTCTATTATTCCAGTGGCCTAGACGATAATTTGAAAGCCAAATTGAAATTTTCATTTTGGAAAATGTGCCAGTGCGAATGGGTCAATTCAGATTTTTTTAGGGTCTCTAATTTTACATGTATGATTTTAAGTAAGACGATAGCATATTATTGAACACTTAACGATAAATCAGAAGAGCCATAAGACGCCACTGTAAAGTAATGATATAATGCACCATGATCAAATATTTCTCACCGCAGGCTATCCTGACATGGCGATTGCTAACATCAGCGGGAGCAATACTTGTGATATAATAGTATTGTCTTTGTGGGAATGATATGGCTAGCAAAGAGTTTGGCGCAAAGGGAAGATCTCGATTTATCTTGATTCCCATGGATTTGGTTACCGCACCATTCTGCTTGCGTGCATTAATAACTGTGACCATGCTGTGCTGCAATAACTGGGTTTTAAATAGAACGATCGGTCGTACGATCAACGGGATTTTATGCCTCTTTTTAGTAATAGAGTCATTGTATGTTTATATTACCTGCCTCCGTCTTGTGGCTTCGATTGTGAGCTTTCGATTTGGACGACGGTCCAATTGGGATAGGCGTTTCATAGGAAGTATGCAGAAGACGGATGATTGCCATTTATTCAATCAAGCCTACTGCACATCATCATATCCAGCGCATGACGGAATCAGTTGTAAACCTCGTTGCATGTTATCGTGGGACTTCTATATGAACAGTTACTACCAAATTGGAGCCTCGAGTAATCTACGCTTGCTAAGATTGACCTGGACGCATGCGTGATAACATGAACCGCAAGTTCACCGTTGCAGAAGAACCCTCCGTCTTCAAATCGAAAGCTCACCATAGACGCGCAATGGGCCAATTCTCAAGTTCCCCGGCCAGAAGTAATGAAGGAATTGATGCATAGCTTAGAGTTTAACGTGCGCATCGCGGTATATAGGCCGCAGCTGTAACAACCGCAAGCGTGCAAAGTCGGCGTGCGGGATACAAATACAAAATAGTTACGCGAAAATAATGACATCACTCCTTTTGGCCGAACAAAATTTAGTAACACCTTGCTTCTTCCGCCGAGGGCTATGCCATAGGGGGGATAGACTGTATTCGTTAAATTGCATGCCGGTTCCCAACATTTAACTTGTCAAGACTGCCTCGCTTACGTGAATAAAAATACCAAAGCGAGGTAGTTTTAACTAGTTTGAGCGTTGGCGGCGGCGCCCCCCACAGCGTTTGTGCCCCATTCAACAAGCGGGAAGGGCAATTACAAATAAGGTCTGTTAACTTTTTAATTTGTAGGCACTCCAAAAAAGGAAAAAATGTGATGTTTGGCATGCTCTTCAACAAAAAACATTTCTAGAATTTCCCCAAAGAATTGTATCGTTCATTGTTTCCTGTTCATCCACATTATATATATATATATAATTATATGGTTCTGAGGGAAAATGTAAGCCATCGCACTGTACCCTGACGCTTAATCCAGGTCCCCTCTTCTCTGCTCAACCTCCCATGCATCTTGTCAGTATCGCAATCACCTAACCATTGTGCATTTTCATGATTCTTAGGCCCTTATTTATTTAGCTCACAGCTTAAAGGACCTGGTTGGTTAGCAGAATGCAGCTGCACGTGGTTGACAAAACTTTTACCCCAGTTCTTAGTCCCTTACACTCATCAATCTCTATACCATACCCATGTTTTCTACATATTGCAGCCATATGAAGTTTTGTCTGCTTGCGCCTATCTTGTATTGCCGTCGTCGACTCTGTTGTATCGTAGCACTCTGTGTATGTCTCATTTTCTTTTTTTTAGGTTTGCCGTCCGAGGACCGCGGGCAGTTTGTCATCGACTTTTTTACTTAACCAAGTCTTTTCTTGTTTTAGCTTATTTATGAGGACTATTTAATTTTTCGAACATATAGTGAAAACGAGAAAGAATAACGGTGTTAAAATAAACCAAACAAGAACTATTTCCATAAACAAAAAATGAGGCAAACCTATTTTGTCCACGGCTAGCAATAGCAGGAGAAAACATGTATTTGATATTTTTATGGAGTGAGCACACAAGTCGTCAGGTATATGTGGTGATTCTAGGGTTTAATATTGTTCAGTTCAGTTCCCGGATTGCAGCAATATTTGCGGGTGGTCGTCCCGTTCTTGACGACCGCATCTCTCTGTGCACCTATTTAGAATCTTGCTCGCCAGAAATGTGTCTCTGTTCCTCTTGATTGCGATATTACTGGGAACACTGGGGGAAGATACTTACCCATTCATGCGAACTGCAACTAAACGTTGTGCTTCAATATTTCTCAGTCATTGGGCTTTGTCAAAAACTCGGTTTTAAGAATTCGTGGGATGGGCGGGGGGGGGGGGTGGTGGGTTGTCCCTTTAGCTGATAGTACCCGGTAGGTAGTTAGGTGTCCATAGAGTAATACAGTACAAGGTCTGTAACACCAGACTCTCATCATGAAAATGTTCTCCTTCCTTGGTGAATTGCGTCGTAGCACTCATTTTGTTCTGGTAAAACTAAAGCAGTTTATCGAGCGATGGCGACGAATTGGAGACCGGGTGAGGGAATTTAGGTGAATCGTGCGACAGATATTATAATGTGCAGGAAGACAGATAAGGTACATGTTTTAGATGGTTTTAGGCATTACAATGTGAACCAAATTGATTAAATACATAAGAATTCAATCATGTTCCCGGTTATGTAGCAGTAGATTTGCATTCATTTTTAGGGAAGGGAAATAGTAATGTTTGGTTACCGTTTTCTTCTCGTTTTCACTATATGTTCTAAAAAAAGTACATATTTAATTAATATATGCTTAAAACAAGGATACGAATATGCGAAAAGTAGGCAAAAGGTGCTGTTTCTGGAGGGGAAGTTCTTCTGAGACACCCTGGATATCGTTGTCAACTTTCATCGATATCCCGCGAAGCATTGTCATCGGTATCCCCCACACAGTGGTATATCACCTATTATTATCCGCACCACATGTCACATTCGAAATGCCACAGTATTCTTTTTCTCTGTGCAGTGATATCCCTTTGTATCGGTAGCCCGGGTAATCTCAGTCGTCTCCCTCATGTTATTTATCCCCTAACTTATCATGCAGTATCGTAATCGTCTTATCATTAAAAAGTAGTATATGTTCTTGCATTTATTCAACCATTCAACATTACCCCAGGTTTAGAGCTTTCAGAAATACGAGATTGACTTTCCAAAGCCATATTTCTACCCAAATTTTCTTCAAAACCTTCAAAAAGTTGCTTGAAATGAAGGGAAATGGCCCAGCTGATTTTCTGAAATTTTTGAAAACATAGTTCGGAGACCCCATTTTGGGGGCCTCAAATCAAGCTCCGGAGCCTCAATTTTTGAAATCAGGGAGGCACATAACTATATCCCTCCAAAAAAGTTAAGAACCCCCCCCCCGGGGGGGGGGGCTTTAGAGCTGAAGCTTTATTGGCTGTTTGGTGAGAATTTTGCCCGGTTTGTAAAAGGTGCAAGAAGAGATTTCAATTTAACAAGGTTGTCCCTGAAAAATCTGATTTTTTGCACTGGGGTAAAGAACTTCTTATCAAAAATATTCCCCATCTGGAAGGATAAAGCTGAGACTGTTCTTTGGTACAAAAAATTGCAAAATTTTAATTTCTATAGAGCAAATAGAAAATTCAGCCTATGTTTTTATTGAAATATAAGCAAACCAAATCGCCTTTTGTTTCATTTAAGTTATCGGTATAGCCAAATTAAAGGCTGGGGAAATCTACTGGGGTCTAATCTTTACACATATCACAGAAAATAAGGATGGACTTGAAAATCTTCGTTTAGGTATGTGTCATTTGAAATTGAAAAATAACCTCGTCACTTTAATTCAAGTTGGCTTTTTATGCGAAGTTTGTTGCCTCTGGACACGTCTGAAAATTTTATAAGAGAAAAGAAAAAATATGATCAGAAATAATGTGTACATGAATTTCAAGGACTCAAATTCAAACTTCAATTTCTGAGCTCTTAACCGTGACATTGTCTTCAAGATCCTTTCACACCATACATCATCCACATAATTCCCCACATTATCACAGTTGTTTCCATTCTTCTTTTTCTTCACAGGTTATGTGGATATGGCCATAGGTAACATCAGTGGTAGCAATACATTTGAAATCCTCGTTTGTCTCGGAATGGTATGGTTCGCTCGAAGTGTGTCCCACGGCGAGCCCGTACTCCTTGATACACGCGGATTTCAAATACTTTCGAGTGTACTACTAGTCGCATTTTTGTTATCATTACTTGCTTTGGGTTTAAATGATTGGGTGCTAAATAAAAAAGTCGGTATTATAGCACTTATAATATATGTTACATTTCTGATTGTTGGAACTATTACCGAACAAATTATGGATAAATCCTTGGAGAAACCTCCATGTGAGAATGTTCAATCATACACGCAAGAAGGCGTATAGACTAAACTGCCTGGGCTCAGTAACTAAAGTCCCATGGCATGTAATTTCTCATAATAATATTTGGCTCAATTAACATTAGAGAAGGTAGAGGTGTAGGAAAAAATCGTGAAAGAAAATCTTGTATTCACGAAATTACCTAACAGGATTTTTAAATTTGAAAACATATGGATGGAATTTCACCTACAAATCTATTGAAATGTTACCCTTTCCCCTCAAAGTTGCAAATGATCTGTCCAACGTCTGGTACATTAACAAATGACGTGCGAGGTGGTCTTTGGTATACGAGGTAGGAAGCGACTATGTAGGCCTATGTAGCGATACCCACTGCGATCAATATCGGCGGACCAGAAGACCTTGGGCTGTCAAAGAGCGATGCAACGTTTTACACACCTATCTTATAAATGGAACATTCCTGAAAAAAGTTCATGCTCATTACGAATATTCGGCTGGTTCCGATTTCTTAGCCGATTGATGGCCCCAAATCGCAGAAACTGAATAGAATTGGGTGTGAAGAAATACTTTTCAGCATGCACCTTCAAAATCTTGTTGGGTAATAAGGTGAATACCAACTTTTCTTTCCCGATTTTTCCCGACACCATACCTTCTCTAATATTAATTAAAAACCGAGGGTCTAAGCTAATTGAATGGACAGTAGTGGTCATGTCTACAAAGCGTTGCGTTTGGATATTTACATACGTACTACATGTTGCCTGTTTGCAGGAAAGATGTCTTTCTCATGCAGCAGCGTCATGTTGTCATCAATTGATCAACTGATCAATTGATACCTGGAAACTACACTCTAAAAACTGAGATGAATTATATACCAGAAAAATAACGGGAAAATTACATTTTAGGGGAAAAACTCGATTAACGGGAAATTGGACAAAATTATAGGAACGACAAATAAGTAAAAATGAAAAAAAAAACACGTTCTATGCACAATAGTCACGGTGTTTTTAATTCTTTTAAGAATGTTGAAATTTTGGCGCCGTATATTTATGGTGCGCCCTAAAATTCAGTAACATTTATACATATTCTGTGCAATAAAAGTCAAACTAGTAAGATGAGATTGTCACCACCACTTATACTCCTGGGGTCCGTTCCCGAAACTCAGTTACCAATTTGTCCAAAGCACAGCTGTGTAATTGCTATGAAAAGGTCTTTAAGTAGGATATACGCCAGAGGGTGTTTTGAATCAAATCCCATAATGAATTGCAATGTGCCTATACTGTACTAAATACTTGTCAGTACTTGGGGATAAAAAGTGTTCCAAAAGTTTAAGAACCACAGGACATGTCATGGTCATGTTAAAAATTCCCTAAGTACTAACGCTTTGTGGGCTAAAATGAGCATAAAAGTCAGGAATTTTATGTGTTAAGAATAGGGTTTTTGTGGGATCACATGACCCTATTGAGGTGAAATTTCCCAAACCTGGTGCATTGTGGGATTGACTCAATACACCCCCTGGATTAGCATGAGTTAGTAGGGTTACGCACGAGTTTGGGGGAACGGGCCAATGGGTAGGTTGGAAGGAATCGTTTGTCTCATGTTCTGAGAAATTTTGAGATCCAGGGCTAAATGGTGAGACAACGCAGCTTACTACAGTAAACGTAAGAGATTTTAAAAATCAATTGCCAAAATTGCCATTGTGATTTTATAATCATAAGAATGTTTAGAATGTTTAATATTGGGTCTTAAAAAAGTTTTAAAAAGGTCGTTGTACCATTCAAGTAAAACTTTTTTTAAGAGGTTTTTCAAAAACGTTTTATTTTTCGTATAGTTTTTTAACTTTAGAAATTTTTTTTATCAAAACTGGCTGCAATTAAATGTACATGAGATTATTAAAAGTTAAATCACGTTTTTGTTGATTGCTGGTTTGTAGTACAGTGCATATAACCGGGCCGGGGGGGGGGGGGGGGTTTCTTGGTGGAAAAAAAAAGGGTACAGGGATGTACGGCGAGAAGGGAGAAGGGTATATCATTTCAGCCTTTCGGATAATGATCGGTCCTTTTTTCTTGAAAATGTATAAGAAAGGGGTTGCCATTCTGTTGTAAGTATACCGTGGGTCCATCAGATAAGAAGAATGATGTGAACTACAGAATGCGATCTTTGGGGGCCTCGAAATACATTCTAACAGTGCAAGAGAGGAAACTGTTAAAAATGTATTTCGAGCCATCGCATTCTGTAGTTTAGATGCATGCTTATGATCTGATGGACCCATTGGATATATACTTGAAAAAGAAAAGCAACCCTTCTATGGTGCAGATTCTGGGGTTCGCCCAAAACCTCCAGAAAAGCATGTTTTGCACCACGTTGGACTCCAGAGTACGCTATTTGGCGCAAAAAATCCTCCTCTATATAAGATTATTCATAACTCACAAGATGTCAAATAAATACTGTACAGTTGATGTCAAATTCATTAGCTGCAGGTGTTATAGAAGGATATTGGGACATAGGTGGTTCAATAACTTTGGTATAACATCTGGTATAAGGATGGGTTAGCAAAAGTCATTTTAAATTTTCGGGGGTAGGTGTGCAAAACGCCCGGGCCGCCACATCCCTACCCATTCAACCCAAAAAACGTGAAAAACCCCAACCCCGGGTAAATATACTTTTGTAATCCTACCCTGGTGTAATTGTTAAACGACAAAAAAGCAATCTCAAACCAACCAAACACAACATAAAACTAACTTCAGTAAAAAAATGTAAAATGGCTTGTGATTTTTATTTGTAACATCGCTAAACTTGTGTTTGTAAAACATGATGCACGTCATCGGTAATTATGCTTTATTTCGTATCATGGCTTTACATCAGAATTATCCATGGTCAGAAAAAGGGTAATTATACTTCTGTAAAAAACAGAAGTTAGAACGGTGATTTTTTTAAACATGATTATCAAACATCATCGTTTATTTTGATGGTGTTGTGAACGTACGAGCTTATATTACACAAGCAATTAATATATTAATGTACAAGAAAGCCTGCAATTGAAGAATAGTCGGGGGCATATGTATTCCCGTGGATTTGAATGTTTATATTCCATTCTCTACGGGAACTTTTATATTTATATGCAAAATAAGTATGATGTCATAATTCAAAATTGGAATTCACCAGGACTCTTGCAGCAAATCAACCATTCAGCTACATTTTATCATTTATAATACCATCAAGGATGTTTAAAAAAATAAAAAAAAAAAACGCATTCCAGCAATATTGAAAGATGGCGTCCAAAATAAAAATAATAAAAAATTATTGAAAAAAATGGATATTGATCCAAATAGGGAGACGTTTCATTTTATAGAGTCCCAAGGATGCAAATGAGCAGTATTGAGTTTATTCCGTCAAGCTATAATGCAAAACCTCATACTACCGTGCCATGACGGAAAGCAATGGAATACAGAATTTGAATCGTTGGGACTTCTTTATGAAAACATCTACTCAAATGTTCATTAATCTGAAAAATAAAAAATATTTTCTAGGCTTTCACAAACTATACACGCATATCTGCTCAGATCCAGGATGCAGGCAAAAGTGCACCAAAAATTGGCAACAAAAGTGTGAAAAAAATTCACGTTTGATAGATTATAATAATTGTATGGAGAAATCACGCAATTTTGCTGGGCTTGTAATGCATGTACACATGTCAAGCATATATTAAACATAATCTTGCTTAGGGCCAGATGCAGCCAATATGGCCGCTTAAAATTTCGTCGAAATCAATAACTACCATTGTATATATTTAGTTGATAATATCCAGAAATGATAAAGTACAAATTAAAGTATGAACATTACTTTGGACAATGAGAAACCATTTCATATCATGGTAATTTTCATTTGTTAACATGACTTTAGGGGGGGAAAATTATGGTAATATGCCTTGTTCCTTATTTAAACCTACAAAATTGCCATATATCTGTTATCAAAGGCGCACGAGAGATTTCAAGTCATCCATTCTGTGATATGTATAGTGATTTCATAATGATTAGGGCTCGATAGATTCCCGACTTTTATTTGGTTTAAAATTACTTAAATTGGAAAACCAATGGCTTGATGCTTGTATTTCAATGAAAACACCATGCTGAATTTTATATTTGCTCCTATATATAGGTACATGTAATTGAAAACATTTCAACAATTTTTGTACCAAAAGAAACAGTTCTCCGCTTAATCCTTTAATCCTTTTGGAGGAATTTTTGAATAGAAAAGCTTACACCAGACCAAAATAAGAATTTTCAAAAAATTTTTTGTTGTTTAATCTCTCGTGCACCTTTAGTTGACAACATCTTGAATTGTAAGCCTGAGAAACAAATAAAAGGTTACAACCAAAAAACATGTTCACACTTGATATTACTTCATTACTACTTGTAGAATAATTTCTGGATGATAAACAACTAAATACAATACAGAGTATGGTAATTTGTAGGTTTAAAAAAATCTTAAACTGCACCAGGACACGAGTTTCTAAGTCGAAGGCATATACACGCTCAGAAAAAAATGCGACTCTTAGAACCTTTTTAGGTCACTATTATGGAATCCGCAACAATGGAACCCTCAAAATGGTTCTTAAAAATCTGAACCCCAAAAGGTTCCTAAACAGAACCATAAAGGTGCATAAGCAGCAAATGAATTTGTGTGGTTCGGTTGAAGAACCTTAGACAGATGTGCCAGAGTTCAATATGAGAATCAAGTTTAGAACCTCTTTCGCTCTTTTTCCTGAGAGTGTATCGTAGACTTTAATCTACACAATTTCACAATATTTGGATTATATAACATTCAAAGATATTAATTATAATATGGATTTTCAGTTTTATCTTCAAATGCGGCCGTTTTGACCGCCATTGAATTTGAAGATGCTATCAAGATTGAATGTTTCTAAGACTGGAGTTTCTAATGGTGAAAGAAATATATTCACCCATTTCTTTTTAAACTTCAAGGACACCTGAGCGTTTTCATCTAGTGTTTAATGGACGTCACATTTGCATAAAATTTTCATATACCAAGGCTCAGAAAAATTGGCACCCATTAATTTTTTGATAAGTGGAATCCAATAGAATTAGGAATAAATAAACATGAACAAAGCCAACGGGAACCATCTGTCTTACATGTGGCCTGAAAAATACCAACAAAACAGCTAAAACAGATGACAACAACAAAACAATAATAAACAACAAAGGAGAAAGTGGTATGATTGTGTACTACTCTTGTTAATAATTCAGACGAAGCAATTCAATGCAGTTTATATTAAGATTCTCACGAATTGTATGATGTATCAAGAAGTTGCTCAAATTGCTTATTAAATATGAGAAATACAACAATGGATTGAAACGTGTGTTCGTACTATGAAAATTATTAGTTTACCACCACCACCGATTATTGACAGTCAATTGACAAAACACACGGTGAGAGAAATCTTGGGTAAATTACTTTACTTCAAGAAAATAGGAAGTAATTTTGTCAAAATTGGTTCACACAGCTAGAATTTGGTGACTTAGTTGCCGGCTTTATGCGATCTTAGGCAATATCATGGGATTTAGTGCAAAGTTGCGATTTTGAAGTCGAATTGCGAACGATTCATGGAATAAGCGTAATGATAAAATTTTAATTTATTGCAAGTCAGTCAAAAATGTTGCAATTCAGGATGTCAGCAGTTGTAGGTGTTTGAGATCCACCTACAATCAGAGAGATATATTCTCATGGAGCCAAACGATTGTTGCAAAAAGTGATGTCATGTAAACAGGAGGAAGGAAATCACAGATATAAGAAAATTAATTCTGGTGGAGGAAATTAGGTATCTCACGCGGTGGTGGCGGCAAAGAGAAAATCCCAATTTTTTTCAATTAAACGCCAGATCTTGATGATGAAACAATTCTGATTTTTAATATGTTAAGGAATTTTTCTATTCAAATCGTTGGAGCAAAAGAATGGTAGACGTTTCATAGAGTCCCATGGATTGCAACGAGTGTGCCGTCTGACTGTATGTGTGCAGTAGAGCTTAACGGAAACAATGACAATACTTCATCGACCTTTGACTTCTATAGGAAACGTCTAGCTATGTAAGGGACATTTTAAATATTTAATGTCGATAATCGGATGGGACCGAGTTTAGGGGCCCAAGGGGGGAACACCGTGACCGACCCCATTAAAACACCATGGAACGAATGCAGACAAAAGAAAAACGCTTCTCATGGGTGAAAGGAATTGTGCCGCTGAATGGTGTTACAACGAGATAGGGCTTTATTCCGTATTGAACAGGGTTTCCATGGAAGACGTATGTACAAAACACGCTCCAAAGCGCCAAAATAGGTCGTATTGCGCCTAATTT
>JAMKCH010031916.1:0-15791 GCA_023653785.1 Ophioderma brevispina | reverse complement strand
ACGGCGGCCATGGCGATTCATCAAAAGATTTAAAAATAGATACCCTACCGTGCACTTGGGCAAGGTGGGCAGCATTTGAACACGACGGATCTCGCTAATTCGAATTACGCATCTTCCTACGAATGTGGGTGGTAACTTGCGCAAGATGAGCGAAAATCACACTAAAAACAAAGAACGCGCTAATGAAAATTTTACGACGTGCGCGCCTCTATGAAAAACGTGCGATCCGACCAAGAAGCCAAACGGGCAGCCGAGCGCCGCGAGCAAATTGGCAGCGGCGATAGATCGCAGGAAATTCGCACCTACACTTTCCCCCAAGGCCGGGGGAAAGCATCACGAGTTAACTTCCTAACTTCTCGCTACTCAGTTAAAAGTTTCTCAACGGCCATATAGATGAAATAACCGACGCACTCAGGACTAGAAAGAAACACAAACTTCAAAAACAAACCCCCCTCCGCCTTATAAATTTTATAAGCTGTGTCAAATAGTTTAGTCAGTTACAGGGGCAAAAAAGGGCAAAAAACTGGAAAATTATTGGAAATCGTGCTGAGCGCTGCATTGAATTGTAATCAATTAAGCCGAACTCATAGATTCCACTATCCTACAATAACTCAGATACCGCCAGTGATGGAGTTTATTTTCTCCCCACAGATTTTTTAACAGCGCAAGCAGACTCTTCCTAAATGAAGACAGTTTTCTAAAAGGCGGCAATGCTGACTGATAGCTTGAAATTTCTTTGAAAAAAAGTTTGAATCTCTTTTGCTCGCAAATAAATAAAATCTATTCTTTTAACCCCGGCATATCGTAAACTAGCCACCAATAAAATCGTGGCGCTGAACCCTGCTTGTGGGTATGGCGGCCGCCGTCTTGTAAATAGGGAAATACTCTGAACGGCGGCCTTATACTGGAATCTAATTGACTTAATAAGCCGTTTTCCCGACGCCGAAGGTCATTTCCACCTACTATCGCCACAGCGAATTTTTGAATAACCCCTCTTCCCGTCTTCCCGCATACTGCGCAAGGTTTTTTAAGCTAAAATTTTTTTCTCGGCAGTTTTTTGGCGGCGGAAAACAAGCTCTCCTCTAGCATCATAGACCTCCCCGTTTTCTCATCAAGCTAAAATTTTGAAAATCCTTTTTTGCATGATTGCCATTACAAAAATCCTCCTCTGTTGGTGGATTCGCGAACAAGAAGGTCTTATCACCTAAAGCTCGGTATACATCAACCATTTCAATGGAAAGGAAGCGTCTTTGAGGCCAAGAGTTCTTTCCTTTGGTGAAAGCTAAAAAACGCCTCAACATCGGCGCTTCGGCTAAAACTAGAAACCTAATCGATATTAAAGGCCGGGTTTGGGTTTTGGAAACTAATGCGAGCTTACAATGACTAAGGTTTCTATATCTTGATTAAAAGAATATGGGAATTTTCTTATCTGCTGTGCGTCCTTCCCATAAAAAAACTGTGCATCTGCTTTTCTACTTTGTCACACTGCCTTCATCTTATTGCGAGAATGTTTAAAATGAAATTTTTTCGTCTTGATGTGGGCAAATCCATTCCCGCATCATCAATTCTCTGGCTCTATAGTCTGATGAACGGACGCTTCTTTCTAGCAATACTATGTAAAACAAAGTTCTTTTAGGGTAACTTTTTAAGAGATCCATACTCTAGTTTCTCCGCAAACTCGCCCTCTCTTTTAGGTCTACAAGAAATAGGCCACGGTAACGGATTATCTTAGCCTTGGTAATTGTTTAACTTTTATACGGCATAAGCCAGCTCAATCTCAATACGGGATACTTTCATAAAGATTTTGGATAGGCCGCGAGGGATGTTAAGTTCAAGCCACGCCGTCTGTATTGGGGGCTAGAGATGGGGTGGATCAAAAAAGTTTGAAGTTATTTTTATCGTCATAGTCAGAGAGGGTTTTAAGGTTTTCACTATCACGTCATACGCCTTAGAAGTTATTGGAAGCGGCTATGCTCGCAAGTTATACTCCATTGATTAAAGAAATTCCTTCACCTTACAACTTCAGTGCCACCCTATCAATATTTTTCAATCATCATAGTCACTAGCGTCCCACCTTGATATTTTCGAAATTCAAATTCTTTATCTTGAAAAAACCATTAGGGTCAACATTATTTCGTCGGCTCAAGCTCTCGCAATTTCTCATTAGAAACTATGCAGTCTCAAATGAGTTTCAGCGTTATATTCCGCGAATCAAGTTCTACAGCCCATTTCAGTTTCTGCGATAGTATCACTACCTTCACAGACATTATAATCAAACAGCAGCAAATACTGAATTATTTATTACACCCTAGGTTCTAAAAAGCGCGCGCTAATTGCATTTTTGTGATATAATCGTCTAAAAAATTCCTAGGGTTCGTATTGCACGTCAATAATTCGGCAAGATACCGCTTTCTACTGGTAGCCCCGTATCATTTGTAAGCGTGCAATGTTGAGGCACTGTTTTCGATAGGTATAATCCTGCGCTAAGAGTTATTTGGGCAATCCACCTCAGCACGTCAAGCGGCATACTACATACCAGCACAATCACGATCAATATCCCGCCCAGCCGGTGAGGGTCGTGTTCCTTTCATAGGCGAGTTTTTCCATCAATATCTGCCCTAGAGCCATCGTAAAAATCTAAAACAGCCCGGGCATGCTCTTTATCAAAAGCATAAGCTTACTAAATACTCGTTCATATAAACCACAGTTGCCGCTTTTATATCTATAATAGTTTAAAAGCGACGCCTATCAATTTCCCAAACCACGCCCCCCTCCAGTATCTAAGGGGACTCCAAAAAAGTCACAAAACCGGTATAAGTTAGTTCATAATATAATGAAATAGTTTAAGCTTATAATTTTCACGCGAATCAGATCTCACTATGTAAAAGCATAAGGTTAGGTCCAGTTCAGGGGCCAAAAAAACTTGTTGATTTATCATAATATTCTTTTCTTATTCTTAATGCTAGATCGTGCAAGTCACACGGAACCAGTGACATTTGGACCAGCCAAAAGGGTGGGGATTTCATAGCCACTGGGCCCTGGCAATGTAGCGACTCCCTCGTTCCAAGACTCCGTCTTCTGAATGAATAAGAAAAGAGAACTAGTGAAAACACTGCTTTCGTTTAGACGAAAAATTGCGTCGCTTTATCTCAATAAATTTAACATTCCCCGAAGTACGGCCAGCTCCATAAAAATCACTTAGCCCCTTGGTCCTTAATAGCGCTGTGCCGCCACCCAAATTATGGCCGCTATTTGAAGCGTCATTAAATAAAGGGCCTAATCCAATGAAGCTCACGGGTTTCCTCGTAGTACGTCTCCCAGAGAGGTCGGCTAAAGATCCATGCCTCTTTACTTTGGCTGCGTCCAACCGTAACCGGAAATGAGCCATGGAGATAATCTATTTTTGTCCCACAAAAGATCAGCTTGCTCAGTTTCGCGCTCCCTGGCATAAAAATCCCTACCAAAATACTTCATCATCCGTAATCATCTATCTCATCTTCCCAACAGTCGAAAACGGCCATCTCTATCTTCATCGGCAGCATGCGGGCTACGCACGCCTGCATCGCTTGGCAATCTTAATTGACTTCCTTAATTGTCCCAGGTTTTCCTACTAAATAAACTTCGCAACCGCATCATTCCCGGAAAGACTCATTCATGGCTTGGCACAGGCAAGCTACCGCCCGCTGCATAGTTCACAAAATTGGTGTATCCGTCATGGTTGCACCGGCTCCTCGCCAAAGGCTAATAAATCTGTTACTTTTATTATTGACCTGAGGCTCAATCAAACCCCTTCCGAACCACAGTTTGGAACTATACTGCCGTCTTGGGGTCACCAAGAGAGAAAAACATGTGTAGAAATTTCTTCACCTTGCACAAATCACTATTCGCTATATTTCATTATCTTGAAGAGCGTAAATACATAAAAAATTTCTTGCCCGGCACATATATTCAGAACTGGTATAGCCAATCCCCTGTAAATCCTTCCAATTTAATTTCATCAGTTCGGTAAATCGATATGACCTCCTAAAAGTTATAGCACTTAGGCTATATTATGTATCAGAGTTGGTTAGAAGACCTCACTATAAGGCCACCGTCTGCTGTGGTCATTAAGGGTTTAACTTCTGTGATAATCAAAACTTGAAAGCCTAGTCTTTTCTACTTCTTAGTCTACTTCCGAGTCGTACTTTCTGAGTCTAGCTTCGCACAGGACAGAATAAAAGCAAACAAAACTGTTGCTAACCTGATAAACAGGATGCTTTGTATTTTTTGCTTTTTCATGTTTCCAATAAAAGCTGATTATGTATATTTTTCATAATAATTCTCTCTCTCTCTTGCTTCTATAATTTTATTCACAATTTATCAAAATTAGACTAAATTTTATTATCATCCCAAAAAGAAATCTATACTAGCTTATTGCTATTGAAGAAATCTTTTTTTAGACATTATTTTTTAATCCGACGAACATCTAAAAGTGTTTCAGCACAAATCAGCTTGCACTGTGGTTACACTTTATCCTCGCCAGCCTTACCTGTCTTCAATAAAATACCCGGAATGCGCATTTGTGGCCCCGCCTGGATATCGCTAGTTCTGTCTCCAATAAAGACGCTTTTCAGTCTCTGGCAGGCGGCTTCCCGAAAGACACGCTCAATAAGAAAGGCGCTGGAGCTGGGTGTACGGCACTCGCAATTCTCTGCAGATGTATGTATGGAGGGCGTAATACACTCTGGCAATTTCTAGGCCCACCACACCAATCATTCAATACTTTTAATAGAGCTAGATTCAACTGAAAAAGAAAAAGATAACAAATCCTCTGTAGAAAAGTATCCCAGTCATATACCCTGGCTGATGGCTACTATAATAAACTGGAACCCCATTTCCTGAAGCTGTCTTAAGCCGGGCCCATCAGATAAATTAATCATATCTTAACTTTGTTGAAGAATCTATCTCCTTATTCATAACCCCATTCATCAAAAAAACACAGAGCGTTAGCGAGCATAGGTTGGCGCCTCCGCACCGGCAGTAGCCCATTTGTCTTACAAGAACTAAGCAGCAATATCATTAATCTAGCGCTAGTAGAGGCTTTTCAGCCACGGCCCGTAGCCGCCATTTTTATTTGAATATCCACTATCTCCACCCTTAGCCCCCGGACTTTAAATACTCAGCCAGGCTTAAGATTCCAGCGCTGTAATCCTCAGCCTTATCGTCAAAGACGGCTCTAAAAGACCAGAATGTTTTTCTTATGTTCAGTTCTCAAAAAGAAAAACAGCAATCCACGCAGGCTCTAATGCCTTCCATCAAGGTAGGCCCCGCTCTGCTCTGGAACATGGTCTAGTTGCTCCTTTAAGGCCCTAACGGACTTATCCGTGTTCACTGCAACTACCAGCTTATCGGCTAGTTTTTTTGCTTTTGCAGATAGCCCACAGGCCTGCAAATGCAGAAGAATCAAAACAACACACCAGAGCTGAAAGCTATTTTATAGTCCCTCTGCCCGCCAAGTTTTTTTACAATCTCAAAAAAAACATCTCCTTATATTTCACAATGCTTCTCTTTAATTCTTTTAACATAAAATTAATCGCTTATAATATGAAAATAATAATATTAATTATTCACCTAAAGTGCTTTGCTAGCTTATGACAGAATATGGCAATAATGGGAGAATGAAATAATCTAGCGAAGTTTTTCCTGTCATAATTTCGGCTAAGGAGGTTTCGGTTCATCCTGCCCTTTAGATTCTTTCATAGCTTGGCCGATAAGAAGCCAGGCCTTTAGATTTGTTCCAGCTTATACTCATCAGCAACAACGGAAACGTTTTCTGCTAATGACCTTCAAGACTAATGGTCTCTATAAGCCGAGTGTGTGGTGTTCCGTGATAAGTTTCAAGCCACTTTTGTTCAACAATCTCAGCCACCGTAAGCAAGCTTTATCCTCAACCAGGGCTTTAAAAATTTCCTGCTATTTTACTAGATCTGCTCCCTCCCCGCTTCTAATAAGCCAGCCATATTTCCCTATTTCAAAGCGGAGACGGGAAATTATATCTTCACTCTCTGCCTCTGCTACTAATGAAAGAGCCTGTTGCAATAAGATACTGCAACGTTTTGCCAGCTGCCTGGCCAGCTACTCTCGTCTCTTTTCAGAGTCAGAGTAGCTTGGCTCAATGCTTTCTCAAAATATTCTGCAGTTTTTATTAGATATCATTAAGGCCCGCATTGTATATGACGACAGCAAAAATCCTTTTTTATAGCGCTGAAAGTTTATCATCGGGTATTCGCCCTAATCATCTCGCACCCGCGCTAGTTTTTCATCAACAGAAAAGAAAACCGTGTTAATAAATCCGGATGCCGGAAAGTAAGCGATAGTCCTCGGCTTCCTCTTTGCTGCTCATAGGCTTTCTTTGTTTAAAAATTTTCCATTTCATCAGTGTCAAAAATGCATGGTGCCTGAATAATTTTTTCTCCAGCTTGTCAGTAGTTTTGATTGCCCGCGCTATTTCATACCTATAGCTTCTTCTATGCCTAAAATAAAGTATTATGTTCTTTGGTTTTTTTTTCCGTTCTAGTTTCCGAAGTACTTTCACCTTTTCCCCGTAAAGATACATGCACATCACCACGCCACGATCCTCTCTTGCATATTGCCGCTGGAAATATCCAAAGCACAGCAAGCGCGCGCGAATCTACATACTCTCCCACTGCCTCAGCTGAGCTGCGCATATCCGGTTGTTGAACAATTTCGATAAAGGGGGCCTGCTCTGTTTAAATCAACATCGGCTCTTTGTTTCACGTCAGTTGGTTTCACTGAGTGTCATTAGCTTGCCTGCATCTTCTTCTAATTGAATACGTTCATGTGAGTTTCTGAGCGTAGAGTTCATTGCCGTTTTTATTCCGCAGATAAATAGCAAAACTGCCGCCGCATGACAATGGTTTTTTGAGCTGCGATGTGTGAATATGCTTTGGTAGAATCCTGAAAAAATAATTTTTTCGCTCAAACAATGACCGTTCATGAACCTTGGCATGTAGGCTAAAGCCAAACAAGCAGCTTTCTCTAAAGCTTTTTCATTCAATAACGAACGGCAGCGCCCCTGGATAGCCTAAGAACAGGACAGACCCTTCATATTAGCTGCTCGCCAAAAGAACGACGACAGCGGCAAACCAAACAAACTTTGTTTCTGTATTCACCTGGGCATGACCTCTAACCCTATAACTACTTCTAGACCAAACGTTCCTCTCTTATTTCTTTATTAGTATTTTTTTCACTTCACTGTTTAATATGCAATTAATAAAATTATAACTAGGTGTTAACAAATTTTGGCAATCCATGTTCTTTTGATAGCGTGAGCGACACGCAGCATTAACCCTCTTCAAAAGGACGACCCATAACTGAAAGAGATAAGGCAGGCCCCCTAGAACTCTTCGGCCACAAGGAATCTGATAATCGGCAAGCCACTACATTCGCAGCCACGGTTAAAAAAAAACATCCGAGTGTTTACATTTTCCGTTGGTCTCCTGTTTTTTTTTGCCGCGTTTTGAAAATTCTATCTATATGGCAGTAGCATCATCATAAACTCCGGCCTCTTTAATACCTCCATATATTTATCATACATCAGTCGTCGCGCCTTTTAAAGCTTTAATTAATCAGCCTCGTAAGTAAGCCAGCGCGAAAGACATAGGTTTCCCCGTGAAAATTCTTCGTTTCACCTCACACCAAATCCTTCGCTTCTTACGCGAAAAAACAATCTTGAAGATCCTCGGCATTGCAGCGGGTCGGCCCGAGGCGCGAAGGCCGTCAAATCTAGCCAAATTAAGAGCTAGCTTCAGCCGTACTTAAAATATAGTAAATAGAAGGGCGTAATCTGTATTCGGACAATGATCCTCTTTACTAGCGCCGGAATTCTTATAGAAATCCACTACCCGCATAAACCTTTTTAATCTCTGGATGCACCTTGTCCCCAAATATCCTTCGGCAGAGCTATAGAAAGCTTCTCTATCGACTTTGTCAGTTCTTTTAAGGTAGGCTGGCACTGGAAGATTAGCAGGCGGTAGAATCTGCTCTGTCAGTCCCAGCTATCGCTCGAAAGCAGCGCCGAGTCTTCAATCGTTTTGGTGATAGGGCCAATTGATCAAACGAGGATGCAAAGGCTACTAAACCATAACGTGAAACCCGTCCATAAGTAGGTGTTCAGTCCAACTAAACCACAGCAAGCTGCTGGCTGGCGAATGCTACCGCCGGTATCACTACCTAAAGAATCTGCAGTGAGCCAGCAGCTACCGCCGCAGCTGGTCCTCCCGATGAACCGCCTGGGATATACTCCGTGTTCAACGATTACAGAAAAGCCATGATTAGAATTCTGCAATTAGCCGGATCCCATAGCGAATTCTCCATGTGGGCGGTAGCAAAAACACTGGCTTCCATTGCCTGCAATTTAGCCATAGCCCCCACCGGTATAATTAGCTTTATAGCCAGTGAGGATTTTTGAGGCACGCGGACCGGATAGCCCGCTATATTCATATTTTCTTTGACAATCACGGCGCTCCAGCTAAAAGCGGCATCAGCTGAGGCCGCATCGCTTCTGGATAGCCTTGTTCTCTTTCTATATGACAACGGCATTAATTTTTTTTCGGCGCGTCTTTTTCTCATCTTCAGCATTCTATAAGATAGGCATCTAATAACTCTTTTATCTTATCTCTTTTTTCTTACGAATCGCAACTATTCGAAAGACTTAAAATCACACAGTGGGTGGCAGCAGATGATTAGATCGGGGGGATTCAATGAGCAGCTTTCTCCATCTATCAAATTTTTTAGTGTTTAGCCGGGAATCCTTTCCCACCTCATAAAAAGCCTGTTTTTTAGGCTTTTTACAAAGAAAACAAACTTTCCAAGCTTGTAAATTATACAATAGAATTGAATTCTAGCCAAAAATAGCGACTAAAAATGCTTTTTGTGCAGCTAATTAGATCTATAATTACGTTCTCTAATTAAGTTCTATAATTACGTTCTCTAATTAAGTTCTATAATTACGTTCTCTAATTAAGATCTATAATTACGTTCCCTAATTAAGTTCTATAATTACGTTCCCTAATTAAGTTCTATAATTACATTCTCTAATTAAGCTCTATAATTCGTTCCCTAATTAAGTTCTATAATTACGTTCTCTAATTAAGTTCTATAATTACATTCTCTAATTAAGCTCTATAATTACGTTCCCTAATTAAGCTTTAACTTTCATTGACTGGCCTCAGCGAGGCTAACTCTTCTTCTTTAAATAAGCGCGAGCGAATTAAGAAACATTTCCCATAGCGAAGCACATTGCACAGACTACGCAACAGCCTCTCCCTTTGATAATAGTCGTGTCCTTTTACACTAGCTTGTGTTGTTTCCATTTTTTCCTCCGGATTTTTTTAGCGCATTAGCAAACTCCGTTTTATTCAAAGAATCTCGCGGATTTTTTTGCTGTTATGTTCAAGCTTAACTTAGCTCAAAGCCAATCTCTGCTTATACAGAAAGTAAATCTTAGCCTTAGGCCCTTTCTTTGAACAAAAAGAAAATTTATAAGTGCTTCTAACAAAAGAATTTTAATGTTAATACTCTAAGAGAAAAAAAGATTAAGACATCATAACTATACAAAAATTCACAAGGAAGCTATTTTAGGCTTTATGTAAAAGTCCTGTCAACTGGCCATTTTTTTCAGAAATGTTAGGAAAGCCTCTTCAAAATTTCGTACTTTAAAACCCAATAAAGCTACAAGTAGCTTTGCTATCAAAATTCTTTTTTTCCTCAGTCAAACTAAAACCAGGATGCAAGTCCTGATCTTCCGTATTTTGCAGTACAAGGTAAGCGTTATTAGGAAAGGGTACAGCATGACCATTTAAAATCCTCTTCAAATTCCGAAAAATTTTCCGCAGGCACAAACTAAAAATCCAATCAGCTTCTAGGGGATCATCTACTGGTTTAAAATTTGCCTGCAGTAAAAGGTAGGCTTCCAGACAGTTAGCTATCTGTTGTTCTTTAGTAAAATAAAAATAGGATCCAAAAAGTGTTTATCAAAAAAAATAGATATAGGCTTGTATTATCAAAAGCTTCTTGCTGCCTGGCCCTAAATTTTTCTTTTTTCCCCAAAAAGAATAGAATAACGAGCGCTTTGCCCGTTCCTCGTCCATTATTAAAAGACCAGGGTAGTGAATTTTTTGCGGGGGAGGGGCCGGTCGCTGACTCTCTATCGCTATCATCTTAAGCAATTTTCTCAACAAGGTGAAAAGAATAAAGGAGGCATTTAAACGCAGTTGTTTTCCGGATACCACTAATTGTCATTATTTTTTTTCTGCTCACAAAACTGGTTATAATCACCTCGTCGAAATATGGTAACTGGGATTCTATAATACCCAAGGCAAAACCAGCAGTGTAAATAGGAGCGCGTTTAGCACAGTATACCACATACTAAAAGAAAGAGCATGCTAGCCATGCCGCTATCCTCTGTTTATAGGCTTATACGAGTATAAATTTGAAGCAACCCAGAGAAAGTACAGCAAATAGCAAAAGGCCAATAAAATATTTTTAAGTACAAACGAATCTCAAAGGATCTGCCAACAAGGAGAAAGAAAAATATTGATCCAATACTGTATATAAAAAAAAATTCTTTCTATAGAGTCCTTTTCGCGAAAAGCTTATTAAAGAAAAATGAAAAAGACTAAGGACGAAAAACAGATAGCTTATCGGTTAGCAAACGCAAAGATTGCAGAAGCCATAAAATTTATTTAAAAAGAAAATACTAGGTATTCCAGTTGTAGCCATCAAATATAGAAACTTCTAGTGAGCTAACAAATGAAAGGTTAAATATAAAACCTTTTCAACATCCCGGTTGAATTTGAGAAAAGAGCCAGAGAGCTTTTCAGGTGAATTTTTTTAAGACATAAAAATTATTTGAGACTCGAAAAATAAAAGAAGAAGGAAAAAGAGTAGCTGGAGCAAACTAAAAAGGCAGAGGGCCCAGATTGTACAAGTTATTTTTTTTCTATATAACAGTAAGGTCAATGAAAAACCAAGCACGCAAAGAAAGCCATTAATGGAAGAATGCCATTAAGCAATGCAAGGCGCAAAAAAACCACCGATTGTTGATTTTCGCACCCTAACATCTAAGAACAATATAAACACTTACTATACTTAAAAAAAGCGACCGATCTGATCCAAGTGTATATGACACAGAAGAGGCCCTGGGAAACAGCTACTATAAAGCCGCTAATTTGGCAGTATAGTAAGAGCGGTCTTGTATAAGTACATAACAAGATATATAGCGTAAATTTGCACAGCCAAGTAATCGCAGAGAAAACATATAAACCAGAATGCCTAGCTATGCTTCAGAGCAAAATTAGAGATTCTTCCAAGGGCCTGGAAGATAGCCAGCGCCACTCTCCGCAGCGGAGTAATAAGTAACTCTTCTGCAAAAACCTAGCCGCTAAACTCATCTAAAAAGAAAATGCGATGAGCCAATAGACAAATAAAAAGCCAGTAAACTCTAAACTAGGCCGACAATAAAAGCGTATGCAACAAACAAAAATACTTAGAGCACTGGCCCAAATTCAAGAAACCTCCCCAAATTCAAAAAAAAGATATCCTTATCGCAAAAAATGCAAGAAATATATGGAGCTATAATTATACCGCGCTACAGTATACTACTATGACTGTGATTCAAAAGAAGAAAAGTATTCTTTGGAAAGAGGTAAGCTTATTCAACATTCTTTCCGGCGTAACCGGTGTGAGGCCGAAAGCCGTTTTACAGAAACAACGCGCCCGTTAAAGGAAGGGGTTCCAACCTACAGCTTCCGCTACGGTCGCCTTGTTACGACTTAACCCTCCTTCCAATCTTACCTTCGGCGCCTTCTTCCTAAAAAACGTTAGTACGACAACTTCGGGTGAAATTATTCGGAATGATTTGACGGGCCGGTGGTCAGGGCTCGAGAACGCATTCACGCGCAATGCGGATCCGCGATTAACTAGTGAGTCCAGCTCATGAATCGATTGCAGAGTTCAATCCGACTGAGAGGTCCTTTGAAGATTAGCTAGGGCCTTGCGACTTAGCCTCTCTCTGTACACCCCATTGTAGCCCGTGTGTAGCCCTGGACATTAAAGGCCATGAGGACTTGACATCATCCACTCCTTCCGCCTAGTTTAACCTATGGCAGTATTCTAGCGTCCTCCCTACCGAAGTAAGGTTAGCGCAACATAAGAAAATGGGTTGCGCTCGTTGCGGGACTTAACCCAACATCTCACACACGACTGACGACAGCCATGCCCCTCGCCTTGTGTCCCGAAGGAACAGTGGCTTTCACCACCTGCACAAGACGTTTAAACCCATGTAAGGTTTTTCGCGTAGCATCGAATTACCACATGCTCCACCACTTGTGCGAGCCCCGTCATTCTTTGAGTTTCCACTTGCGTGCGACTACCCATGCGGTTACACTTCCGCTTTAGCTACGTTTCACAAAAAAAGAGTTACCCCTTTCTCCATAACTAATGTACATCGTTACGGCTAGGACCTACTGTGGTCTCTAATCCCATTCGCTACCCTAGCTTTCGGGCCCCCAGCGGTCAGTGATATCCTAGTAGCTTGCTTGCCCTGGTTTGTTCCTTCTGATATATACGGATTCACTCCTACACCAGAAATTCCGCCGACCTCTATCATCAAATCTAGTTTGGTAGTTTTACATGACAGTCCGGAGAGTAGCCCCGGGCTTCACACATAACTTATCCAAAAAGCCTACGCACCCTTTACGCCCAGTAATTCCGAACAACGTTTGCCCCCTACGTATTACCGCGGCTGTGCTGCACCGTAGTGACCGGGACTTCTTCTGAAAATCACGTCCTACATATTTCATTTCCTAAAATAGCTTATTTCCCTGCCGAAAGGTTCTTGCACCTTTACAACCCGAAGGCCTCATCGTCCATGCGAGTTGCTCCGTCAGAGTTTCCTCCATTGCGGAATTATCTGCGCGCTGCCTCCCGTAGGAGTATGGGCCGTTATCTCAATCCCAATGAGGCCGATCACCATCTCAGGCGGCTACCTATAGTCGCCTTGGTAGGCCATTACCCTACCAACAAGCTAATAGGAGTTAAGCCCATCTTACAGTGACGCAAACGCGCGCCTTTAAAGTTACCTCGTATCCGGATTAATCACCTTTTTTTCAGTGGCTATATCCTCAGTCTGCAAGGCAGGTAAACTAACTATTACTCACCCGTTCGCCGCTCGCCGCCCGAAGCGCTGCCGCTCGACTTGCATGCTTAAAACATCTCGCGAACGTTCGTTCTGAGCCAGAATCAACTCTTCATCATTGATTCGCCCTTAATAAACTGCCCTTACCCTGTTAATAAACAGGGTAAATTCAGATTTTTAAAGACTAAAAGTTTGTTTTTTGCCATCCAGTCCATCTAAAAAGATAGTGAATTCTGCAACGTTGTCTCTTCCGCAAAAAAGTATTACATAAATACAAATACCTCTTTGTTTCTAAGAAACCTGTATTTCTTGCGTCGCTTATGTGAAAAGCTTACCTCTTCTGTCAAAGAACAAACCGAAAAGATCCAGCTAATACAATTGCATCAGCTTATGATAAGCAGAAAAAAACAGCAAGCCACTGAGGTTCCATTCACTTTCCCGTGTACAATGATGTAAGTAATAAAAGCAAATCTGTCAATAGAAATTATAAGAAATAGTGTTTTTTTTCCTAAAAACTCTATATTCAGAGTATTTTACACTTTTTTTCACTTTTTTTATACTTTTCACAATTTTTTTGGACCTTTGTTCCAGAACAATAACGTCCATCGTTATAATTTAATCTGTTTACCGGCAAATTTTTCTTCAAAAAGATGTTTTTTGCAGTAATGATATGGTTCTTTGCAGGAATGTTTTCTCAAAATCAATGAAAGCTTTGTCTTTAAGATCGGTCATTTTAAATAATACTAAAGGTCTACACAGCATACGTAAAGGAACTTTCCAATGACCTATTCATCGACCAACATGGCCGGTCCTAAATATGCAAAAAGGATTAATTTAAGACTCTTCTGGGATCAATTTTTTTATATCCTTTTGAAAGGATTCGGCTAGCTTGCGTAGTCACAGCAAGTATAAACCAGCTAAAGCGAGCTTCTGCCGGCCGGATCAGATGGTTCAGGGCCTAATTTTTTAAGCAATCGGCTACTTTTGAGATTTTCGGCTCCTTAATGGTTGAATGAAAAGCTGAGCACTCGGGAATCCCGCTACATCACCTTGCACCAAAAGTATTCACCGTTTCACATATCATAGGAAACATGCCTTGGACATGTATTTATTATAAGGTGCTTGCTGAACTTCAGTTCATATGGCTTTCTCTGGAAAGGCAAGTTAGAGGTGAGAAAGTGCCAAAATCTCCAATTGAAAATCTATTAAATAGAAAGCCAGCAGACTTTTCCCGATGGACCAGCCGCAAAGAGTAAAATTGGGAGAAGCAATAGTAAAAAAAACCCAGATTTTCATGTTTGATGAAACTGTCTTAAAAAATGGGCATTATAACAGTCGGTAGCCTAATTAAAGATGTCTATCAAAGCCAAAAACAAATTTGTGGCTGGGTCATTGGCTCCAAAAGCATTGGATTCTTGAAACACAATTAACACACAAGAAGGGGAACACGGTTTTAGGGAACAACGCTGGCTTTTCCTTCACGCTCAAAAAAATTTAGATGCCAATATTCAGAAGCCTATATTGGAATAGACGGAAATTTCGCGCGAACAACAAGAAAAGGATTTTTCAGAAACAATAACCTAATAAAACGCTTAGGCGTCTATCTTATGTCTACGTTCAACTCGCTAATGAAAGCTATCCATTCGCAACAGCAAGAGAGTCTGCGGGCTTTAAAAATTAGAAAAAGAAATTAACCTTATAAATTTACAAAAATTCTTTCGCCTCCTATCTTTTAGACTTAAAAGACAATAAGCAATAAAAAAAAAACTTAAAACTCACTCTAAAAGAACATGTGCTAATATTGATATCTTGGGAACTTCCAATGGCATGTCTTAATTTACCCTATTGTAAAGCTCTCTGAAGCGGCCGGATGAGACCTGCAAGTGACTTGTAAAGGCGCCAATTTCTTATCGCCAAGTAGTGGCACGAGCAGTCATAATACAAAGAATATCCGGAAAAATAATAAACATAGCCTCGCAAAACTAATAGAAAAAAAGTACGTGGAAGATCACTCGGCCTATGTGGCCTCTAAAAGGGAGCAGTAGCACTCCGCCAAGTAATGATAATAATGACTGAGTGGGCGCAATATAATATTAAGGAAATATTATCTCTCCAACCATTATTCTCAGCCCCATGGCAGATTAAATGAACGGAGGAAAACCCCTCTTTTAGTGAGAGGATACGAATTGTATAATGGAACGCTTCTTGCTAGGTAATAGATGGCGGAACAGAGGGGGTCCGCGCCGGTATCTTTGACTCTAGGGGTACGAATATCGCCTTTTCAGCCAACCCTACCAAACCCGATTCCCACGCCCAAGTTGGGCAGAGCAAGACCCTAAAGATTGGTGGAAGAGCTTCTGCCTAGTTATAAAAGCCGTATTAAAAAAGGCTATCTTCAGCCAGAAAAAGCATCTCGCCGCTTTAGAATGCAGATAGCACATGCTGCCTGTGTTTCATTAGATTAAATTCCAGCCGTCCGTCCAGGCCTTATTTGGATGGATGTCCGATCGGCTGATGAATGCTATGCATATTTCCTCATTTGATGACCGCATCTTAAATCAATGGAACCGGCGAAAACTGATGTATCAGCGGA